>CABFOV010002660.1:39155-80311 GCA_902141375.1 Timema poppense
CTGTAAAGATTCTAAACTTGACATTTTGAATATTACGTAAAGATTCTACATCTGACATATTCATAAGCCGGATACGACGCTTCTAGCATTTTCAAATTATAATTGTCGAAAAAGGTTTTTCCGTACCTTGAGACCCAAGGTATGTCCAAGGGGACGGCCCTGCCGAGAGAAGTGAAAAACATCACGGACAACACAAGTATATATACAATTATACCAACTCAGAGAGGGGGATAAGGGGTGACTACAAACATAGGAAAACAAGACACATTGATGGGAGGGAGGGGATAAAAATGTACTTGCGTAGAGCTAAAATGAACATTCTCGATGAATTACACTCTTACGGCGCATGCTCGCCACACACCCATTCGCACCCCGCCATGAGGGATAGAGCATTTTACTGGCTCAATGTTTATTCCTCGTTCAGACGAACAATATTTTTGTGGAGGAAGGACGCCTTTATTCTTGCGTGTGGTAAACAGTCAGTTGGCGCAGCACAGTGGGGGACTTTTGGTGAGTTTCTTGAATTTAGAGTCTTTTTTTGGAGCATATATTTCCAATAAATGCTACAGACTGATCGTGTAGGGGCCCTATATGTTTCCAAATCCACTTCAACGATAAGATATTTGAAAAAATGTTTTTAATCATTATAGATTCATTTTAAGTTTATAAAAAAAAGTATTAATTGATAGGACTAATGTCAAAAGGTGAAACATCAAATAAAGATCACATTACTTTTTCAATCATAGTGCAAAAGTTTATTAATATTTACAAAAATCTGGGTCTAGCTACTTTTTTTAAAATAAATACCTATACATACATACATACATACATACATACATATGTGCATCATAAAATCTCTTAAGAATTTTAGTTTCAAAATTTTTTATACATATTGGGTTTTTGGAGTCTTGAATCTGAAATATTTTTTTTAATACTCAAATCGCAAATAATCTTTAGGATTCGAGGTTTTGAAGAAGGACTCATTCAATATAGTTGGTTTTTGCCTATATATTTCTTTATTATTTTAAGCTATTTATGATTGTGTATAGAATCAATATGATAACTGTTGAAGCTATGTTTCCTTGTCTCCCTCTTGTGACTGGTACTTTTTAAAGCTAGATAATTCATCCTGCCCCCTCCCCCCAGAAAGTGAAGAGCTATAAGTGCTACAAGCCAGTGTGTTTATGTGCATGTGGCAGGTTCCCGCATCTGCTATGGAACTGTCGGGTTCTGTGGTGCATGCTGGATATCCTCCAGGTGCTGTCCTACTCACTGGAACTAGATCCCAATGAGGAGACTCCAGTTCTCAGAATTCCTAGCTCTCCGGGGTACATCCTCATGCTCATGGATACTCTAGAAGCCAGGGAGGTATGTTGTTCAATTATTTGCGGATATTCACTCATTTTCACTAATTTACCCACTTTGTAATTGCTTGTGTACCTGAACATTGTTCTAGTCCTAGCTCGTCACCTAAAATGTTTTTTTAAAAGACCCAATTTTTCAAAGCAATATGTTGGGGTACATATGAGCACAAATGGAGTATAACTGAATGACATAAACAGAATTTTGTTACTATTTTTTCATTATGTGGTGGGCTAGCTTGAGTTCACTTTCCACATTAAATGTTCTCTTGAACGCCTAATTTTTCAGCACAAATGTTCATGTTTGTGCACATACATGCACAAAAAGAAAAAAAATGGAAATGTAGCTTAAAAGTGTTATACTTAAACATAAACAACATATTTGATTTGTACAAAATCACTAAAACACAAAGGTAATGTTGAGTACTTCTAGAATTTGACAGTACTAAAGTGAAATGAAAAAAAAAAAAAAAAAAATGTAACAATGAGAAATTTCCAATTCTGAATATTGCCATTTAGTTTAATTGCCAGAACTTTCATTTACTATGATTTGACAGCTAAGAGTCAGCGTATAAAAAAATTATGATACAAAGGTTGATCCTTAATTATTTCAATACCATTAAGAATCAAGATATTGAAGGACCCGCAATTATTTTTTTTTATCATCCTAGTTTACAACAATCTATTTACTGCATTTTACAGTATTGTATACAGGATGGTTATGAACAGTGAATAAATATTGTTTATAGCTTACTGTACGGCTTGCATTATACACAGAACAATACTTAAATGGAATAAAATTTGAATAGTATTCCTTGTGTACAGTGTATGCACACACGAGCACAGACTAAACTACTGAGACAACCCTCTGCTGATGGCTCAGTGGAAGGTGGTGAGAGGTATGACCTTGAAGTAACATAGTCCATTACTACGTAGGCTATTTTAGAAACTTTCCCTAGAGGATGAAGGAGGGACTGATCACACTTCACAAAAGACAAAGGCATTATCTTAATTTCTACATTAAAATACTGTCTATGGACTGGTGTTTTCAATTTTTGTTATTGTGTAGAGGTTGTTATGCATAAATATGCATCTCTAATATTGTCTGTTTACTATAGCATAAGATCTTATCTTATTTTGACAGGGAAATTCAAACTGTCCACTATATAATTATAATAATCCGCTATTCAGAGGTGTCTGTTAAGGGATATTTCTTTGTATATGTTATGTAATGTGAAAATCTATATTTTATGATTTAGACTCATCAATTTGGTTGTTTTTATATATTATAAATCTGTAGTTTCTAACAATATAGCAGACATTCTTATTCCACCTCAAAACAAAGACTAAAACATTGGGGATGATATTTCAGAGTATTGTGAAGGACTTTGCAGCCCGCTGCCAAGAGATCATCCAGGAGGCCATGAAGTGGGCCCCACATGCTACCCGGTCCCACCTACAGGACTACCTGAATCAGATTCCTAGCAGTGGACTGTGGCACCACTCGGGGCTAGCCCTAGCCATGGAGAGTGTTTTGCAATACACAGGGCTCAACATTCAATCCTCGCCACTTAGTGTGAGTTTGTTAAGAGGCTTATCACTCACTTTTCACCACTCAGCATTAGTTTATTAGAAGGATCAGCACTCAGTTTTCACCGCTCACTCTGAGTGTGTTAGGAGGTTCAAAGGCATGCCTGCTGAAGGGCTATTATCGCAAGCACATTTTTAAGTGGACTTAGAACATCTTTTAGAACTTCTTAGCAAGAAAAATAATTGTTATTAAAAGCTTTTTCTAACACGCTATGATTGAATATTCCAAATAGCAATTAATTTGCTGTACAACCCTACCCTTATAAGTTCAATCAAGCTTATATCCCTACAGTTGTCCCCTGACACACTGTCTGCCAGTATTCTTACATTGGGCTATTGGTGTATGTTGAGAAAATTAAATGGTATGCTGTCCAACACCATATCCCGGACGGTACCTTGTCTGCCTATTGAGTTAAGGCTCCCGGGTTCGATTCTTGGCGTGACCGTAAAATTTATCACTGGTAAAATGTTGCATGTTAAATACCTCAAATCCTTCACTCATCTAGTTTCAGAATGGGCTTAGGGGCCAAATACCGCTGGTGGCTACGAGGATCTGGGTGTGTCTTAACTTTATGAGTTCCCACTTAGCCCTTATTAGCTTGGTACATTTCTCGTCCCATGACGCTTCTTTGTTGAGCAATTCAAATCTTTATTTTAATACCCACCTTTACTGCCTTTTTCATATTCTGGCTTATTAAAAATACTCCCATATTATACACAAAAATGTTTAGTTACTCTTCTACCTACCATTGTATATGCATCATCATACTTTGTTTCTCAATAGTACACCAGCCTTGTATATTTTAAAAAATTCATCGGCATTCTTAGTTAATAGTGGCCGTCCATGCTAGCACAATCACATAGGATGTGGGAAACAAGCTAGATGCCAAGCTTGATTATGAATTTAAAGGTCACATAGGGTCAAAAGGTTAGTTTTGTGTTTTGCATGGAGTCAGCCTAGAATTAATAGATCCGTCCAATTAAACTAAATTCTCTACAATATAATTGGTTGAAAACCTTTTAATTAACATATAATATGTCATACCACACTTAAATATATATCCAAATGATAAACAAATGTTAGATTTTTTCAAAATCTTTTTCAGTGCAAAATCAAGCTAGTCTTGGCAATTTGATTACTGGTAGCTCTTTTGATTTCATCCTTTCTAGGTTTTCCCTTGTGTGTAACACAGACATCAAATCAGAATTGATACACTCGTGGCCATGAATCCAGTAACCATCATCGATCGCAAGAGAAAACACATATACTATGATCACTCAGGCTGCATCTTCTTTGATATTTTTTCAGGTAATCTCCGCACAGCATCAAAAGATGGAAAGGTCAAGACAAGGATTGTTGGTCAGAGTAGTGGTAACTTACAGTTAGCAGAATATGTAAAAACAGTTAAAAAAACTCTATTACATCAGCACCTAACTGAGCTAAAATGACCAATTTGCCACTGCATGTTGATGAAAATAGAGCCAAAATTTGCGGATTTTGTATGACCTGATTAGAACGTTCACACATCACACAAGATCGCTCTTCAACCTGGAAGATGACTAGGAAGCGACCACTTTCACCCGCTCTAACAGTATTCCATCCTGGATTAAGTGTGATTATTATGATGTTAAGAAGCTTATATCACAACTTACTGAATAATGTTCTTGGACAGGACATTGTCATGGCCAATGGAGATGATAGTGATATTTACTCAGATAATAACGACTTGCCTCTATTACCATTAGCAGCCAAAGATGCTTCACCAAGTGAAGTGATGAGTTAGCTTTTAACAGCTCATTAACATGGAGAGTATAAAGTTGCCTTCAATGTTAATTAAATACTTATTAAGGAAACTGTTGGATTTCATACTGTACAAGCATGAATCAAAAACCTTTTCTGATTTCTACAAGGCAGCACTTATTAACAAAATAGATAAAGGCAAAAAAACTATCAACGCTGATAGAAAATTACTTTACTAACTGCTGGTTGAAAAGTTGAAATGATTAATGTATTACAGGATGAACTGTCTTCAATACTATTGTCATTAGTAGGGACCAGATTTTGCCTATTTGCCTTTTCTTTTCCCTGAACATAAAACCTATGCAGGCGAGATATCTGGTCCCTACTAATGACAAAAGTATTGAATGCATTTCATGCAGGATTTTTGTAAGGGGTTGTTAATACATTTTTTATGACTAGGTATAATTAACCGGTTGACAATACAATAACCTAATATGGGGATAGAAACATATACAAGGGACAAACACCATATGGCTTGTACAATGAAAAGAAGAATACAATTCACACTTCACATTTCTGCCATTGGACAAAGAGGTAATGGTTGCCAAAAAAAAAAGGGGAGAAAATGGAAATTTCCTTTTCTCCCATTTGTGTTTTTCAGTTTCCTCTTTTAGGAAGTTGTGTTGCACATTTGCCCATTTTTACATTTACTCTAACCAGTCTGTGAAACCTAACACAATTTCTAATTGTATCAATAATATAAATCATTCAAACTTGAATGGAATATCAAAACCCAACACACTTCTGGTTATCACAATAACAACATATTCATATATTTAAATATAAATAATGAGGACAAGTTACATATGAGCACATTCCTGACCGCATTACAAAGAGAGGCGCGCATCGATGGGGTCATGATCTAAATGTTAAGCCCATTTAGTCTGGCTTACCAGTGACGGGGAGGTCAAGGATGGACTCATCTGGGTATACCGAATGTGACTTTTCCCCAAATACCTTCCTATTCTTTCTCCACCCAAGTGAGGGTACATTTCCTCTCAATTCTACCTTCCTCATCCTTACTCAATTAATATAGGTAAATGCCCTTAACCCAGGCAATTCATAACACATGGAGAAGACAAAAAATAAGATAGAGTAAAAAGAAATGGTACATAGGTCATGCGTCAATCAGAACTTGGTTGAAGTGAATAAGGTGGATTGTTCTCTTGTGGCAATTAAAACTTACTTCTAAATCCTAGCAACCTTCAGATTTTTTTATTGTTTTTATATTTTCTCTTTAAGATTTTAGATGGACGAACCATGACTAATATTTGTTGAACCAGAGAAACACTTTATTTTCATATATCTCTATTGCCACGTTATTGGTTTATAACTAATCCATGAACACTTAAATCATATGAAAAGAATTTAACCTTTTCTGCCAAATCTGCTCTAAATTGTGTAATCCTACTCCTGATTTGTGGTATTATTTGATGTATAATTATTATTTTTTTTATGTCGATCACTGTTTCCTGCCTTTAGTCTGGGTCAATTTTTTTTATTCAAGTTATATATTTTTCACTACTGGCTTGCTAGGCCTGTAATAGCTTCATATGTCTTATAATCTAACTTAAGACTAGGACAGGCACAACATCTAGTCCCCAGCCGTTAATTTATCATTATGTAAGGATAAACCCACATTTCATCAATGATACATTTTTTGGCCATTCTGGGAAACAAACCCGGGGCCATTAGCTCAGTAGACGGACACACTACCGACTAAGCTAAGGTGTTGGATATTTGGTGTATAATGAAGACTTAAAAAATAAAACAAAAATAACACAGTTAAAACTCAAGAAATCACTGATATTAGAAATATAACAATAGAGCATTGTCTACTACAGTTAAGATAGCCCCTCTTTCCTCCACTCTTGGTTTGTTAAAAATATGTTGGCACAATGTGCATAAAATGCAGAATCATACCAAAATATTTTAAAGATTGTTAAAAATACTTACTATTATACTACAGATATCACATGAATTTATGCTATGGAAAGTTAGCTTAATACATAATAATTGTGATCTTGTATACTTTTCAATGGTTGTCCCAATTTTTTGTTTGCTGTTTGCTTATAGCAGGCTCTAGCTTGTAAAACCACAGTTCAATAGCCAATGGCTGGTGGTGAGGGAAAGAGGGTGATTTTTTTTTTCCCATATGAATTGGACAAGGCCATTAGGATATCTTCAGCTTATCTTGCTATATTTAATCACTGAGAATCAGGATTCCTAAACTGGTAGGTAGGATCACTTGGAAGAAGAATTACTTAAAATGCAATAGTGTTTTAAAATGAGCATATAATGATTATCAAATTAATAATGTAATGCATATGATTATGAATAAACTTGCATACCCAAAAAATATGTAAATCCATTAGTCTCTTGGAGATCCCCATTCTGCCATTATTCCAACAGCAGTCCTCTGGAGACCTTCAGTCAGCCATTGTTCCAACAATAGTCCCCTGAAAACCCTCAGCCAGTGTTCCAACAGCAGTCCTCTGGAGACCTTCAGTCAGCCATTGTTCCAACAATAGTCCCCTGAAAACCCTCAGCCAGTGTTCCAAACAGTAGTCCTCTGCAGATCCTCAAATAGGTATTGTTCCAAAAGTAGTCCCCTTTAGACTTACAATAGCAGTAGCTTGTCTTTATGGTCACGTTGTTTTCCAGTCCAGCATGTTGAACAAGCGACCTCGCTGTGTGAAGAGTGACTCGTCGCGCTTCGTGTCTTCTTTGAGCTTACGTAGCCGCTATGCTGGGGAAATTGGGGGCCTCCTCGTTGATGTGACTGGAGATGATGGTCGTCTAAAGCTGATCCAACACTTGATACATTCTGTATGGCAAGCGTGCAAGCAGCGAAGCAATGCTGCCCACCGAGGAGCCCTGTGGAGGGCGACTGCCATGCTGATATCCACACCAGGTAAATCTTGATTGCATTATTTCATTGGCTGAATCTTTCAAAATAGTGTACTTTGATTTATGTTATATGTTTAACTACTTCAAATTTACTACAAATAAATGACTACAAGTAACTATGTAACATCGTAAAACATAGGTATTGAAACCTAGAAATAGGTCAAACTACCTAATTTTAGAATTCAAATCTTTATTTTACCTATAAATGTCAAATCTGAATCTTGGAAAACACAGTTAAACCTAAAGAGTTATACTTTACTATATTAATTCTTGAGTGGCTATAAATAATAACTTTCAACATTTAACTCAGGCTGGGATATTTTAAACTACAAATCTTTGAATCCTTCACATCTTTTAAGGATATTTGAGATTATAAACAATATTGTAGCTAATATTTGAAAGAGATTTTTTTATTTCAAATTTGGATTTTTAATTTGTTTTAAAGTCATAAGGCTTATTGATGTTTTAACTTAACATAATTTGAGAACAAACTTAACAAACTGCCCTCAGACCATTAATTTACTATTTCACTAAAAGTAAGAATGTCATAATGAATCTAACCCGCTTCGGTGACCATATGGTCTAAAGCGTCACATTCTCAATAGACTAGATTGTCAATAACGGGGAGATCAGGATTCAAATTCTGGTCAGGTGTACTGGCAATAAAAAAAAACTCTGTTCATCAATCTTTTACTAAGATTATTTATTAGATTGAAGTGACAATCCTCATTTTGAACATTTAATAAAATGATTAGATTTTTAAAAATACTAAAGAAATAAAACACCATACTGGCAGGCAAATCATCAAACTCTGAGATAAAGGGAGAAGATGAAGGGTAGTCAGAGGTCAGCACTGAAGTACGACCAGAGCACCAGTTGGCCTGAAGCCTGGCGGTTAATACAACCACCCAGTGCAGCCAACAGTAAATAAACACACAATAAAATGTAAGACAAGGACAACTTGTGACATCTTGTAAATGCCATAAACTCTATTAGTTTCAATTTAGATTTAGGTTTGTTAAGGTTAATGTGAGGAGCCTCACTCCTATGTCGCTTAGATTAATATTTGAAAATAGAATACAAACAGAGAAAATAAATAAAGTAGATTCAAGACTAGAAATAAAGAATTTAGATATCTATTTATACATACAGGTAAATAAACAAAAATAAATGTACTGAGGGTGGTTTTTCCTAAATGGTTTTCCAACTCTCCCTCCACCATAATGCAGGCACACTTCCTCTAAATTCAACCTTCTTTATCCCAAACACACTACATGGATATAAACCAAACTGATACTAATGTGCAGTTGTACAAAAATATAATAAATGCATTATAACAAGAAAAATTATTGTTAAGTTGTTTTTTTTCAATCTTATAACAACTTTAAATAATGCATTAAATTAAACCTTTTATGCTTACGTTGCGTTCTAAGATTTGGTTTAAAGATTTGTATTTGTAAAATACGGGATTTGGAACATCTCTAATTATGATGTATTCAACACATTCTTTCAACGCCTTATGTGAAGCATAGGGCTGCAACAAAGCTGCCATTACATTCATAAATTTAATTAAATATTATGAAGACGCGTTGCTGAGGGAGAAGTTTGTAAAGATTGACAGAAATGAAAGAGGATGTGATACGACCCGCATAAGCTGAATTCTCGAATGATGATGATTATGATTAAATTAATGTTCTAGAGCAGTGATTCCCAAAGTAGAGTACACGTACCCCCAGAGGTACGTGCCAGGAAGTTTGGGGATATGTGAAAATATTTGAATAATGGCAGAAAGAGTTACTCAATGATATGTGTAGAGGTGGTGCAGGTAGGTACGTGCCAGGAAGTTTGGGGATATATATGAAAATATTTGAATAATGGCAGAAAGAGCTACTCAACAATATGTGTAGAGGTGGTGGGGGTTTTCTTCTATATTTGACCTTAAAAAAATATCAAACATAAAATAGTTTTATAATTAATAATAAATTAAATGTGTTAGTTTTTATTGGAACTTTTGCTTTTTAAATGTAAAAATATATTTCCCCTTATCACATTTTTTTAATCCTGTTATTAGATAATTTATTTTCAGTTGCAACAAATAAATTAGAAATAACTACTACTGTAGTAATTAAACATTTTTGCTAAAATTAAGGGCACAATTTACGGAAATGGTTTGCCAAGGGATACGCAAGCGGAAAAAGGTCGAGAACCGCTGGTCTATGGTTTGGTTGTTATGTTTTTCCTATAGCTATTTATGTTGGGTCTTAACATTGACAATCAGAAGACCTTTAATATAAATTTGAATTCAAATTTTAAATTTTCTCGAATCCTCCAAATTTGAGTATTCAAATCCATATATGACTATATCTCACCCCCTCTCGTTCCCCCTCTCCTCCTCCCTCTTCATTGCCCTATTTCTCCCCTTCCCTCTCTTCCTTTCCCTGTCACTCTCTCCCCTTCCCTACCCTTTCCTCTCCTTTAATTTCCTCCATCTTTGTTGCCCTCTTTTCCCCCCTCCCTTTTTCTTCTTCATCTATTCCATTCTTTTCCATATTTGCATAATCACTCATTTTTCAAGGAATCCAACGCAACTTGCTGCACGTCGTGGCCTGGTCGCAGGTGGAGCTCTTCACAGAGGTTGCCATGACAACGGCAGTGGAGTGCTGGCAATGGCTGGTGACCGCTCGGCCCGACCTTGAGCTCAGGTTCCTTCAAGAGATGTTTGGGGCGTGGCAGTGCTCTATTGACAAGAAGCTGGGTTTGTTCTCAGAAGAAGAGGAGGAGGTCAGCCCCCTGGCAGCCTATGAGGGGTGTAAGCTAGAACCGCAACCCCCCTTTGTCGCCCCACACAACATCTGGATACAGGTACAACCCTTACCATAAAGGGGGGTTGAGAGAAAAAAAAACTTTATATCGTTATTCCATTTGCTTTACAGATTGGTTGGAGAAAGTATGATGTTAAATTAGCTGCTATAAAATATTTTCTCATGAATAGTAAACTCTACACAGCTGTCTTTACACATTTAACCAATTAGGGATAAGTATTTAAAACCTTCAAATACTCAAATAACTTGAATCCTTAAGTATGTTTGAGAATTGAGGATTAAAATAATTAATATTTGAGATTTAAAAACTAGAAAAACTAGAAATTATTTGTTTTACTATACTTACTAAAGGTTTAGCAAAAATAATTTTAGGGGAAACCTAACAACTAAACTCCAGACTACTAAGTTGTTACTACTAAAAAAATTAAATTAAAAAAAAAACTTATCTAGGAAATCTCATAATTTTTAAGATTAGGATTCAGGAGTCGTAGCTAAAATCAAGATTTTGATGAAAGGTGTATTTGACCCATCTTTGAAAACTAATATAGGTGAAAGGGATCATTAGTTAAGAATCTACTAAGTATTTTCTGGTAGGGATAGGATCTTGGAAACCTCTAGTCCTTAAGGTAGAGCTATTCAATTGGTGGCCCACGGGCTTCATCTGGCCCGCCAAGCTCCACTGGTTGGAGCACTGATTTAAAGTCTGACTACTGTATCACTGGAGATGCGTCGTATAGCTCAGACGGTATGTAAAGGTGCCTGACCTTGGACAGCCAGAGAGCTCTTCAGTCTCTTATAAGTGGTGGGGGAAGCTGCAAGTCCAGTGTTACTCAGTCCTTGGTGCCACCGACATCATTTGTTTACAAGGGCGTGGGAGCTTACCCTCCAGTGGTGTGCATCCCCAACCCTAGACTCTGTATCTCTCCCTCCGAGCACCACTACATAATGGCTGAGCTCTATAACATAGTCTTTCTTTTGACCTTGAACAATGCAGGGGGTCAGGCAATAGGGTGGCTGAGTGTATTAGTCTTATTGTATTTTTTCTATTAATGGTTTAGATTTAATAATGATAATTTATGTTTAAATGATTTCGACAAGATATACTTTTTCATATTTACTAATTTATACATTTTTTTTAAAATGTCATTGAAATATTTCAATATTATATAATTATATTATAATATCAAATTATGTTTCACTCCCCCCCCTCCCGGTCCCCTTTTAAACTATAAAAGTATATAATCTAATAACGTTCCAAATTACTGCCAGATTAAATTAAATGTCTGGCCCGCCAAAAATTATGATTTTTTTGGAGTGGCCCTCTTGGATAACTAATTAAATAGCCCTGCCTTGCGGATATTCAAGAAAATTTTGTATTTGACATTCAAATCCTTTAAAATATATATATGAAATATTTTCAAGGGAAATTTGTTTGAGAGCTTTAATACTGATGATTGGTGATTCAGAACCAATTATAATTATAGGATGAATTTAACAACCAGGCCCCAGACCAGTAATTTAACACTTAAATTAATGTATGAATATGATGATGACTGGATTATAAGAAAAAATTAACATGCACACGCGCATGTGCACACACCACCGCAAAACACCACAGCACACCACAACACAACACACCACACACGTCATTTGTAGCCATGGGTTTGGTTTTGCTTGAGCTACTACGGTACATTACTTGAATTTTGATTACAAACTATTTCTTCACTTTACCTTAATCTTAAGTGAATGTTACATTATGTGACTGTTAAGTTTATTGTGATCCCAGCATATACCAACTATACAATCAACATTAAAATTGCACATACACCTTACCTACATATATACTCGCACAATAAACTTCATTGGAAACTTTTGACGTTCTAGCACTGAATACTCTGAGGTAAAATAACGAATTTTTTAAGTAAAACTTGTATTATATTTGGAAGAAGGTATAGGAAAGGTGGATAGAAACATATAAAAGGGTGGACGAACACAATATGGCCTTTACAATGAAAAGAAGAACACAGTTCACACTTTACACTGCTACCAATGGACAAAGAGGTAATGGATGTCTCTTAAAGAAAATTGATCATCACCGCCCAATCCCCCAACCCAGGTTTCATTCTATTGGTAAAACTTGCCAATACTTAACTGTGTGTACATCATATCCTAGAGTGCAACATTAATTAATAGGTTTTAATCTAGTTTGATGATATTTTGTGTCCCAGTTCTTGTCAGAACTGGTGGAGACAGCCAAGTATTGCAGTCAGGAAAAGGTGGAGATGTTGGCCATGCTCTTGCACCGCTCCCTACCCATGACTGTCGGCACCAGAGACAACCATCAGAACAGGCACATCACTGCTGTGGGCACCCGCTTCAGGTTAGGACCATTCTACACCTCAGCTATGCAAACAGCAGACTTTTAAGGTCATCAGAAACATAACTACAGCGACTCATGGTCGACTTTTAGTGCTGCTGATTTGTACAAGTTAACTGTATATATGTGTATTAAGTGTCTGGCACCTTAGCTCAGTCGAAAGCATGTCTGTCTACTAAGCTAAGGGTCCCCGATTCGATTCTCAGCATAGCTACATATTTATCATTGGTAAAATGTGGATTTACTATCTAATATTGATAAATTAACGGCCAGGGACTGGATGTTGTGCCTCTCCTAGTCTTAAGTTAGATTATAAGGAATATGAAGCTATGACAGGCCTACCCAGCCGGTAGCAGAAAATATATGGCTTGGGTCACATTTTTGAAAGAATTCTCACTTTAGAAGTTAGGAGTAAGCTTATATTCACATTAATATATTATTTTAATATGTGTCTGTGATTATAAACATGGTTCTTTGAAACTCGACTGTTCCTTATATGCTGTTTAAGTGCAAGCACATATTCTCTCAAAACAGTAACGACTCTCCCTAACAACTTACACTTAAATTAGTTCTATAATAATATGTTAGATTTTATCTACGATAACCAATTTTGAAACCTTAAACTAAATTATTATTTAAAACTGGAATATATCATTATACACATAGTTTTATATTTTTTTAATCTTCAGTCTGATATTTTCTTGAGTCCTAGAATTTCTAATATTTTTAAGGTTTTGAGGATACAAAAGTGACATTCCTACTTTTAACCATAAATATCACACCCCACCACATAGATTAATAAACAATCTCTCGTGGGCTGTCAGACCCACAAGGAGATAATTGGAGTGTCATGAAACCTACTGAGCATATTGTCCCCAGACTCCTGGCATGTGGCCTGTCCCTCCTACAAGGGGACATCCTGCCGCGCTCCCTTAGCAAAAACGTTCTGCGAGAGCGAATCTACTGCAACTGCCTGGATTACTTCTGCTGCGCCCCGCGGTGCCCCACATTGCGTGGAGCAGAGCTTCGGGAGGACATACTGGTGCTGGTGAGGTTCTGGCAGACCATGCACTCAGACAAAAAGTACCTCAAGGCCAGCATCGTTGGAGGTTAGTTCTAGCACTTCTTAGAGGTCTCCATTCACAATGGAGGAAAATATACACTTTCAGGCCATATTATAAGCTTAGTTAAATAACCAAAAATATTTATATTCTTGATATCATAGTACAATTAGTCTTACAAATACTCACGAAAGCATTAATGCTAGGTACAATCTGGTGAGAAGATTAAGGAAACTAGTTTACTAAAGACGTTTCATGTGAAAGAGTATGTTAAGTGTGTGCATTCAATACACATCAAGAAGAGGCTACAATAGTGCTATCAGATGTTTACACCATAAGGCACCACTTCCTTATCCATTACACTTAAATATACATACTGTATATAACACGAAATAATTTTTGTGTTTTAAACTGATTATTTTTCTTTGAAATCTAAAAAGTACAGTAGAGTCTCGGAAACTCTACACTCGATAACTTGACATTCCTTGTAACTCGACACATGCACATGCACACAGTTATTGACCCCAGTCATCACAATCCAAGGTAATTCAACTGTGTAACCTCTGTGTGTTTGTGTAACTCGAGTGGAACAATCATGCTGTGGTGTTTTTACAAGTGCTGTGTTTGTTATTTTTCCAATTCAATAACGTGCTATTTGTATCAATACAATATTATATGTACAGTATTGTACTGCATTTCTGTATATTACATGTACATATATACACCATTATATTAACACATAATATATTGCACTGCATATATATTACTGCTACTGTACCATATACTACTACAATACAGTACAACTGTACCTATAATATTCTATACTTTACTGTGATTCAACCTTGTTTGGTAAACATGCATCTTATGCAACATTTCAATAACTCGACACCTTTTCAGTCCACATTAGATTGAGTTTCAAGACACTACTGTAACAAGCATAATTTCAAAATAATAAATAGTAGTTGTTTGGCATTCAAGAGACGAAAAAAATTGACATAAATCAAAATTATAAAAGGTATATATTAAAAGTTAGTAGGGTAATTCAGATGAAAATACTTCCGACACAAAGTTAATTGCAACAGTGGAGGAAATGGCTTTTTTACTCACTTGTCTCAGTGATAATTGTGAAATTTCGCGCATACACAGTCAAGGTCTTGTATCCAAACTAGTATATGAAGTAGCTTTGTCTTTTGCATTCATTTTTAACAATAGTAAATTCAGAGTAGCACACCTCACTACGGAGTCACATTTTCACTAGAAACTTCACATTTAAAACATATCAAAGCAATTTCAGGGCACATCAAACCCCTTCTTCATCAAAATAGCTCAATAACTGACTCGGCTCTAATACTAGAGCCATTAGTGATAAACGATTGTTGATATCCTAACAGACTTTGACCTGTACGGCCAGAGCTCGTCCTTTTCATCCATTCATACGGACTTGCGAGCTTCTGGGGACTTTGCCCGGCCAGTGACTGGTTGGATCAACACAGTGCCTCTCTCCTCCAGTAGTACCACCCTCTCTAAGAAGTCTACACGCAGCAAGCGTATTGCCAATGTGGACATTTTTGTCAAGGACTATATCAAGAAGAGAAACCTCATCCTGGAACTGCTGGTGAGTGTCTGGAAAGTTGATTGCAGTCATCACACATTCATTAACTATAACACACATAGATTTTATATTTTGTGAATACCTTTTTTTTTTCTTCTTTTTTTAACGGCAAAAAGGATATTAATGAAAATTAAAATGTAAACCTCAAAAGTGTGTTATTTCTCATTTCACAAAAATGCATGTGATTTCTCAGAGATTAAAATAGTCTGCTATCAAGCCAAGATGGATTCTAAACAGCTTTCATTTATTTTATAGTCATGTTATTAAATGTGTCCATCATCCTACAAAGTGTGTGGTTTTCTCGCAGGTGATGGAGAAAGTCCCTAGTGATCTATCACCTCTAAATGTGTTGTTGTGTTCTCACAGGCAGTGGAGATAGAGTTCTTGGTGATATGGCATAACCCTATGGTTCGTATAGAGCTGCAGGTGCCAGGGGAAGACAACATTGCGGCATGGAGAGTGAAGACAGTGACTGAACGCGTATGGAGGGACCATGCGCGGCTGGCTTGGGAGATAAGCCCTGCGCTTGCCGTCTTTTTACCTGCGAGGTGAACGGAACTGTGCACTTTCTGAACATATTGTTAGATTAGCATAATACTTACAAAGTACCTTAATCCAGGGTATAAACATTAAATCCTTAATACTCAAACCAATAAATTAATGTGATATCTGAGAAACCGTACATACCCAAGCACACATAATTTTAGCCATAGCCTGGAATCAAACCTAGTAGCAAACACTTTTTTATCTTGACTTAATTAAAAACAATTATTTCGCACTAAAACTGGAAAATTAAAAACAATAATTCATTATGAATAAATAAAGAAAGCATGACAGGGAAAAGGTGTACCTTAAACGAAAACTGTTGTGTTTTTATCACATTACCAAATTTTTTTGACTAACTTATATTTACCATAAACAGTGAAAGAAGTAAAACAAATCAAATATTCTGAATAAATATTGTCTATTACAGCTCTAACATTCCCAAATTATTTTCCTAACAGTCTGAAAATATATTCATGCTAAATTGGGTTTGTCTCTTTTTATTGAATTGTATTTTTATGGGGTCTTTGTTTGTCCTGTATTTTTATTTTGTATTACATGTGTCACACATGTTGTATTTTTAATTGGGAATTTTGAGGCCTACAATTTTCTGGTAAGTGTGTAGGCCTTGCCTTTCAACCCTCTTTTCAATGTTCAATTAAATACAGCCGTTTGCATAATTTCTCCTTTGCTTATGTCTTACTATTGGTTAAGGCTGGCCACAACTTATGTTAACCCAAGGGCACATTGTGAGTAACTTTTTTTTAATACACCCCCGTTTATTTGAAGAGAGAAAGGTAAATCACACCATTTAGGGAAGGATTCATGCCAGTTTACCAGGCTATATATTTCAGGTATAAATCAAGCATGCTAGCACTGCCGATGATGGGGAGATTAAGGTTTGAATCTCAATCGAGTGTACTGAGGGTAGTTTTTCCAAAATAGTTTTTCACTCTCCTTCCATACAAATGCCAGTACACTTCCTCTAAATATCACCTTATTAATCCCTAAAGCCATTAGTTTAATTTGTACATACTCCTTCAGAGTAAACCGAGGTTGCATTGGTGACTTAATGTTTGTCCTCACAAGCTCACACTCGAGATTTTATTGTAACTGCCCCTCGTGTGATGAGAAACTTAGTCCTTTTGAGCCCTGGATTACATTGTGTGTTCCAGACTGAGAAACTCTGACAGTATCATGAAGGAGGTGTCGCGACAGGTACGACTGAACCCCAGCGTGGTCTCACACATCCCCCAGGCCTTGCCCTTCCTCGTCACCACCGACACACTCCTCATTGATGCCAGTGAGGTGAGGAGAGGACAGAGCATGTGTGGATCACTGTACGTTCAGTCATTGTTGCATGGTCTGGTTTATGAGGCCTTTGTTTAACATCAGCCACAAATACCAGAAAGGGCTTTTTAATTGAATAAAATTGAAAAATGACATCTGGACACGAGAATCAAACCTGAGACCTTTCACTTAACGTGCTAATGCTATACTATTAAGCTATCCAGGAATTGCCCTGTGCTCAGGGTCATTCTTCACCAATATGTATTTTAAGGCGGAGTCTGTGATGGATGTGTGAGTATCGTCGACTACTAAGAGCTATCATTGATATCACATCCCCAAGCTCACCTTTCATATATATTATATAATTAATTGTATAGCGTTGCTTTCTTTTGTCTTTATTTTTTAAGTTTGTATATTTAATATGCACGTTTTCAACTAACAGATTATATCAGCACATGACTTACAAATTGAATTTATTCTAGAAGAGACATAATAACACTCAGTCTTTCAGCTGTTAATTTAATATGGAATAAGTCCCAATTTCACCAATGATAACATTTTTTGTTATGCCAATAAGTGAACCATGGAGCCATAGTTCAGTGGACAGTCCCTTTAATCACCGACCTTATGTGTAAGACTAAGCCTTATGTCAAATTTAACTTAAAAATAAATAAAAAAGCATTAACTTATGTTTATATCTATGTATAATCTATACAACCAACCTCCTGACCTTGACCTTGTCTCTCGTAAAGTTCTGGGGTGGCAAGTGACAGCGCTGCATGTGTTGTAATCCTCCTCAGCTGGTGTACATGCTGACATGGGCGGCAGTGTCCCCGATCCAAGCTCTGGCCTACTTTTCGCGCCAGTTCCCACCACACCCTATCACAGCGCAGTATGCAGTCAGAGTCCTGAGCAGTTACCCTGCAGATGCTGTACTCTTCTACATCCCCCAGCTTGTCCAAGCAGTCAGACACGACACGGTAGGTACATGTAGACAGCTATCCTAAATATATCTTAATATATGGGAAAATATAACCTCTTTTATGATTTTACAATATTTTTTAAATCACTTAAAATCAAAATTAATATTTTAAAGTTAATTTGTAGAGTATCCAATATCTCCATTGTATTATCCCTTTAAGTGCCACAAGCTGATTTGATTGGCTCCGCCTACCTTCGCTAAAAGTGTCATGAGGCAATCTGATTGGCTTCACCTACTATTGCTAAAAGTGCCACGAACCGATCTGATTGGCTCCCCCTAATACCATTAAAAGTGCCAGAGCCGATGAGGTCGGCTCTCCAGATTTGAGCTAGTTCTTGCTTTATCTGATAGATAGTGCAGTAGTGTCAAATATCACTGGAAAGAGAAAATTTACCTCTATAATTTTATATAAGGTTGGCAACAAAAATCAACCATAAATAGTTGTTATTGAAATTGGGAGTTAAGTACATTTACAATGAGATGGTCACATACTAAATATGCTAAGTGTAACACCGGCTTACGTACGAGATGCATGGTAAAACATAAGTGTCGCTCACATTCATACTGATGTAAATAGTTTTGTAAACAGTTTTCAAATTTACTTGTTAAATTGTTCTGAGTTTTGAAAAATATACTATTTAGATTTTCATGTTATATCATGTAAATGAAAAGATTTCTTTACCAATGTAAGTAAATAGACGTAATGACTTTAAAAATGTATATAATATTTTTTAATAATATGAAATTATTCATTTTAAAAAGTTTTTTGAAAAACGCATTCATTTTGTGTATAGGCCTAAACTAAATGTTAACTTTCTCATAAATCATTCATNAATTGGTTCTAAACTACCAATAAGCACTATTGGTGTTCTAAAACAAATTTCACTTTAATAATTGAAAAAAAAAATGAGTTTGACTAAAGGCTTGGGGACCTTGGGTTCATCCTGAGCAGCCCTTAAAGAATGTGGTCATCCTACTACCCAAATATTATAATTCCTGGAAGAAATGTCACAATCAAATTACGTGGGGCTAAGTGACCAGAACTCTAGTGTGATTGTCTTTTATTTTCCAGATGGGGTATGTGATAGAGTTCATAAAGTACATCGCTCGTAAGTCTCAGGTGGTGGGCCACCAGCTGATATGGAACATGAAAACCAACATGTATACGGACGAAGAAATGCACAACAAGGACAGTAAGAACTATCAAAATATTGTCTCATTCTAGGAACTAGTGCATATAACATTGCCGAACTATCACATATAATAGTGCATGTAACAGTAATGCATAAACTACAGTAGCTCCATGGCTTCTTTGGTGCTGACTGACAGCTCACAGCTGACAGCTAAAAGCTTTGAAAAGTTCCCAGACCAAACTATGTATCCCTATATATGATTTGCAAAAACATGTGTTTAGCAGCTGTCACTTCTGGCAGTCAAAATTTAGATATATACCTAAATGTCGACTGTCAGAAGTCAGCTGTAAGCTGTCAGTCAGCACCAAAGAAGCCATGGGGCTTCTGTACATTAATAGTCACATGGTATAATACATTACTCTCGCGCTGGACTGGTTTGGCTGTAAATGGGAGATAGAGGGTTTGAATCCCGGTTGATGTACCTAGGGTGACAACTAATTAATAAGTAGAAACAAAATCAGATTGGAAGAAAAGTCATATATCTGGTAAAGTTAACTTTTTTTTTTTACTGTGGCTTAGTATTTTTTCGGGCTATACACTTATTTACTAATTACACTAATGGTTTAGGGCTTAAGTAGGCTATATTTATAGGAAGTGTGTCGGAATTTGCATGAGGATAGAATGAAAAACCATTTTGGAAACACCACCCTTCAAACCTCGATCTCACCAACATCGGCGATCTAGTCTACCGCGAGAGTAGCTCGTTAGACCTTGCAGCCACCAAAGTAAGTTTAACCTCTTATGTTTACCATGTTTTGTAAGGTTCATATTCAAGAATAAGAGGATTCAACACATCTCTTGTTGTAGGAATTTGTGTAAATTGTTATATGTTTGAAGCTGCAAATTATGTCTAACTCCAAACCACTCTTATTATACCTAATAAACCCTCACTTGAAATCGGTAACCAGGACTCGAACTGAGACCTCTTGAAGAAATTAAAGAAGGAAGTAAATCTCTGAATACGACCAATTCCTCAGTGCTTATGGTTGATAAACTGGATTCCTGTCGACCAGCAAGTGAATGATTGCCGTCTGTTTCAGCGGTCCTGTATGACACGCTGGAGGCCATCACTAAGAGCATTGTGTTGTCTCTGTCAGGACCCGCCAAGCAGTTCTATGAGCGGGAGTTTGACTTCTTCGGGAAGATCACCAACATTTCTGGGGAGATACGACCTTATCCTAAAGGTGGGAACAATATCCCCTAGAATAGAAGTGTAAGGACTTAGGTATTTATGTTCCACCAGGTGTACTGCGTTTACTCTATCTTATACTTTTAACGGTTAGTAGGCCCAATATCTAAAGATATTGAAATATCATGAGGTGTATTTTTATGAATTTTTATTAGCACATTAAAATTAATATCATGATGTTTTAAAAGTTCATTTGTAGCATTTTTAAATGTATTTTACACACACAAACTTAAACAAAATTGGATCTTTTATCAAAATTGACTATTTGTCATTTTGGTCAGTTATAATGATAATTAACAATACAAAAAATTGCCAAACCCTTCCTTCACCTCTGACAAGACGTGTATTAATCACAACTTGTGAATGTGGGTAATGCCAGGCCTCCATCATGGTTCAGATCCCACATTAAACTGTAGGTCTTCCATTTCATCTCACAATCACCCTACACCTTACACATTAGTGTATGGGCCGATGTTTCAATATCGAATTAAACCACAGGTTAACTAAGCTGAGGTTTAATATAACCCTGAGTTAAAACTTCAGGTTAATGTAAATTACTGTTTGAATGGCTTTCTTTGTGGAGGTTAGTTGACTTGGAGTTAATTTGTTGGATGTAAAGGTTGGTAGTTTATTTTTACTCAAATGTCACTTGAACAAAAATATTAGTTAGTGGAAATGTAAATAAATTAATGCTAAAATACGTTAATAATCTTTATATAATTTAATTCTAAATACTTTTGCATGTTCTAGGCACATTTTACTAATATATTATATACTTATATTCCCTCCAAAAACTATTGCATTATTTTTAAATATATTTAATAGGTTTAATTATTTATTTTATCCGGCTTAAGAGTAAACTAGAGTGTTTAAAAAAAGGGGGGAGGGTGCGCAAAAACCAGTACATATAAGGCACTTTTTCATATGAACTAGTAAATAAATAATAATTTAGCATCATCCTTCTACTCAAAAGTATATGGAGAATCTATTTAAGCTAAAACAAAAATTAATATAATTATTTGTTATGATAAACAATTAAATCAAAACTCACCTAAGTCACAGGGTATTGCCATATCGCTGAGCAAGATCCTAATATTTCAAGAAAAATGTGTAAATAATGCTTGAAATAGTTTGGAATAATAATTATATATATACACACACATACATCAAATGATATTATTTAACCGTTTGTCTTAAGACAGGTACATTCCTTTTGTCAGTGAACTTAGACTGCCAATGTGCCCTGTCCTCTGCCTCCTCCTTTGGCTCCCAGAATTGTATTCCTTCCTTCAAGTCATCTACTATTTGAATCCTCTTCTTTCCTAAGTTCCTTTTTGCCTCAACCTTTCCTTCTATGACGTCGTGCAGAAGACAGTTCCTCCTAAGGATGTGTCCGAACCAGTTTGCTCTTTACCAAAGTATCACATCCAAAATTGTTAGTTTCTCACTTACTCTTCTTAGGACTTCTTCATTTGTCACCACTCGGTTCACCTGATTTTTTCAAGTCTTTTCCAGCACCACGTTTCAAAGCTCTACAAATATTTATTTTTATATTCCTAAGAGTCCAAGTTTCTGCTCCATACAGTGCAATGCTCCAAATCTAGCATCTCAACAGTTTCTTCCTCAGTTCCAATCTCAACTTACTGGTCAGCAGTGACCTCCTCTTGTTGAAAGCTTCCTTGGCCATAGAAATCCTCGACCTAATTTAGTTAGTGCTGTAGGTATCCTTTGCCAGCAAACTTCCCAGGTACTTGAACTGCTCTATGTTTTACAACCCCTGGTTTTCGATTTTGATTTTCAGTGGCTCTTCATTTTTTGAAATCAGCATCACGTTTGACTTCTCAATGTTGATCTCCATGCCATATCTTCTTACTATTGCCACTAGCCAGTCCATTATTTCCTGTAACTCTTCTTTATTTCTGGCCAGCAATGTTAGATAATCTGCATATTTCATTGTGTTGATGGCGCGTCCTTCTATCCTGAAATTGCTATTTACCTCTAGAGCTTCCCTGACTAGCTACTCGCCATACAAGTTGAACAGATTGGGTGACAAACAGCATCCCTGACTCACTCCTCTTCCTATCTCTACCCTCTTGGTCGCTCCATCATTCAGCCTCACCTTCACTCGCTGTCCTAGGTACAGGTTTGCAATCAGCCTTTTGTCCCTCCAGTTGATGCCGATCTTCTTGAGTGTTTCAATCACTCTATTGAACGCCTTTTGCCAGTCAATAAAACCAATGTAGACTTATTCCTTAACTTCCAGCACACTTTCTGAAATTATTCTTAACATACTGATGGCATCTCTGGTTCCTTTTCATTTTCTGATTCCAAATTGGTCTTCTTTCATCACACTTTTGTTTTATGTTTCAGTCACCTGTTGAGTATTCTTGCCACAATCTTATCCACATGAGAGATGAGGCTGATAATTTTGTGGTCACTGCATTTCTTGGCTTGCTTCTTCTTCTTCTTTAGAGCCACAATGGCTACGTCTAGAAAGTCCTTGGGCCATTCTTGTGTTTCATAGATCCTATTTAAAAGTTTTGTGAGAGCAATTAATCTGTTACATAGACAGTGAAATATCCCATAACAGACACCTCTGAATAGCGGCTTCTTCTTTACAATGGACATTTTAATTTTCCCCAGCAAAATAACACTGGCTCTTATTGTGAAATAATCTCCTAATCACAGACACGAACACTGCCATAAATACTTATTTATGCATAAAAATTTATAAATACTAGGGATGGAAATTGAAAACACAGTTTTTATTCAGTATTTTACCGTGGGAATATCAGGATTGGCATTGTATCTGATGAAGTGTGAGTAGTTCCGTCTAGGAAAAGTTTCTAAAATAGCCTACATAGTATTATATACGGTATTTCAAGATCATAGTTCACACCCATTCAGAACCATCAGGGTGGGTGGGGGCTGTCCCAGCACTTTTGTCTGTGTCTGTGCTCACATATACAGCACAGAACTCCTACTGTTCACATTTCATTTTATTTACATATTGTTCTGTGTAGTATGCAATCTGTACAGTAAGCTAAATACAATACTGCACAGTACAATAATTAGAGATTGTTTTAGTTAATATCCACAGTAAATAGGTTCATATGGATTTAACTGGGTTCACACAGTATGTTTTTAAAATCAAATTAAATTATATTTTCGAATAGCGGACACTTATTAATAACGGACTTTTTTTTTATCCCAGAAGGTGTCCGCTATGAAGATATTTCACTGTATTGATTAATTTGGAAAAATTATCATTATTTCCCTTCTTTTGGTTGAAATTATTTTTGAAAAATAACCACATTCACGATATTTCTTAATATTTCTTTAATCAATCAAAGTTCCCATTCAAAACAATATTTCCTTAAAAAAAATTGGTAAAGAAGGGAAATATGTCTTTGCTTTGAGTGGTATGACAGTCATATTGTGACCAAAGGTAAATATTTTATATTTAAGAGTGATAGATTTAGCTGTAATGTTTCTATTAATAGTATTATACCACTTAAGCTTGAGTTGATTTTTTTTTACGATTTTTAGCTGAAAAAATTATTTTAGCTAATGAATTTTAATACCGAAATACAACTTTTTTTCTTAGCGAAAGCGAATCATTTTATTTACCGGAAATTAAGGTCTTTCCCACGCCTCATCTTCTATATATATATATATACACACAGATATGTAGAAAATCCTAATCTTATCTAATATTTATTGAAAGATGAGTATGCTGCCATATAGTAAAACACTAGTGTACACTATATGGCTCTCTTAGTATTAATCACGGCTTGTAGAATTGTGCACTACTAATTAAAATATAGAGGTGAATATAGTTGTAATAACCGCTAAGACAAACCTAGGAGTTGTTTTAATTATTGTTTGTAATTTCAAAATGCTTGTTCTCACACCGAATGTAACAGTCAGTGCGGTCTTAAAACCCAGGGGCTGAACGCAAGCGAGCGTGCTTAGAGGCACTCAGCAAGATCCAGGTGCAGCACGGTTGCTACCTCCCTTCCAACCCTGAGGCTATGGTGATCGACATTGACTACAAGAGTGGGACCCCCATGCAGAGGTGAGTTGTGAGGAGGGGGTTAGGGGGTGGCGAACTTGGTAAAATGGGTGGAAATTAATGCAGATACCATGCTGTTAACATTTGAAAAGTTTTATTTGAGGTTTATAATGTTTACTTTTTAAACTTAGTGATTATATCATAACTCTGTCAAACTAACTTAATTCTACAACAGACACAACACCCAGTCTCCTGGCCATTAATTTAACACTTTTAGAGGAGGAGCTTCAATTTCAACAATGATCAATTTTTACTTTGCCGGAAATCAAACCTGGGACCCATAGCTCAGTAGGCAGACTCGCTACTGACTAAGATAAGGTTTCAAAAAAACTTAAAAGATATTTGTGAAGTTCAAAATGACCCATTTAAGTTTCAAGTCTTTCACACACACCCGAACTGCATCTGAAAGAACATAGCAAACAATTTACTTGTTGAAAAATTTCAGAAATTGCATATTCGAGAAAATGTAATTTTTCTTTCATGATTTGAAATTTGTTATAAATTATAAAATTAAACTCTCTTTCAAAAATAGTTTGCAAGTTAATAAATGATGATTTTTTGAGGACTTAATAATTATATTACTATAGGAAAGTAACTCCTTGTGAATGCATTTTACTACTATAAACTTAGTTACATTCAAAAACATTTGAAAAAAAAAAAAAAAAATAATAATAATAATAGCAACAATAAAACTATTGAGAAGACAAAAAAAAAGTAGAACTAATAGACAATTGTTATAAAATTAGCAAAAGAAAAAAGAAATTTACAAAAAATAACATATTTATCTTATTCTTAGGTAAAAATTATTTACAAAACCTTATAAAAACTTGGTGAAATAAATCATAAATTACCACATGAACAAGGCAAACTAAATGTTAACATCATTTAATCAGGTTTGCCGGTGTTGGGGTGATTGGGGTTTTAATCTTGTTCAGGTGTAATGAGGGTGGTTAAATAGTTTACCTCCTTACCTCCTGCAAGGGCTGAAACATTTCCTCTAAACGCTGCCTCTTCATCCCTAAACCATTAGTAAACTGAAAGGCCACTATGACTGTTCCACAGAAAATCTTAAATGCCAGCTACATTGCAACTACTGTATTGCTGAATACATTGGACTCAACACAGGAACACTCGGCCGACAAATGAATAGTCACCATTTTGATACCAACCACAAAAACCCTGACAAACCAATAGCACTTCATGCCCAAACACATAATTCAAATTTTGACTCGTTCTGTAGTACTAGAGTTATACGATCCTTCCCCAATAGTTGCAATGCTTCCCAATTTCATAATTTTTATACAAAATTATTAACAAATAAATTAATAATGTTTTAATACTGTATATAAGATAATTACAACATTCTAGCCATCCACCAAGAATAAAGACACAAGTTTGAACAGGCAACTAGCAGAATCAAGGCCTAAATTTTTTTTTAGTCATGAAACAAACAACAGACTCTCAATGACCATAATCAACCTATAGCTACACTGCCATAGTTCACGTTATGTTTTGCTCTCTTTTATTGAAGAATGGGACTGACGTTCCCCGAAAATTAAATAATTATGTGTTTGTTGTGTTTTAATTGTGAACTTTGAGGCCTACAATTTTCTGTTAAGTGTGTAGGCCTTGCCCTTCTATCCTCATTTCATCATAATCATCAACTGTTTCCAACCTATTGCCGGGTCACTTTAGTGCCTCTATTCTTCCACCACTTTTCCTCCTCTAATTTCTTCTATTCTTCTCCTCTCACTTGAACACTTTCTTTTATCTCTCCTCCCATCTTTTTCTTGGCCTACCTTGCAGTCATTTTCATACATACTTCATTTACAACATTTTCTTCAGCATTGCTCTCTTTTTCCATTATCATTACATACCTCATCTCATACCTTCTCCGTCTTAGTTCCTCTACTATCTCATGTACTCCTTTCAATGTTTAATTCCATCAATCTATTTAAATGCATAGATTACAGACAAGTTGTAAGATGTATAACAAAAACAAACCTAGTGTTAATTTCACCAAAACAAACACGTGTCTAATGATGTTGTATGTGTAGCGCTGCCAAGGCCCCTTATCTGGCACGGTTCAGAGTGCGTCGCTGTGGTATCAACGAGCTGGAGAACATGGCGATGGCGGTGTCCAACCACAACAGTCCCCATAACTCTACTGCCTCCGGTCTAGGAGTAGAGCTGTGGCAGGCAGCCATCTTCAAGGTCGGAGACGACGTCAGACAGGATATGCTGGCCCTGCAGGTTATCGGTATCTTCAAGAACGTGTTCCAGCAAGTGGGGCTTGACCTTTACCTCTTTCCATATCGGGTGGTCGCCACCGCCCCTGGGGTTAGTTGGACCAAGTATACTCAGGAAATATGGCACTCTGGTTGACAAGTCCTTAAGGAGGTTTCACCTCTAATAGCTATCTAATTATATTTGTAACAATATCTACCAGCTGGCTTCAGTATTTGAGGGTGATGGGTATTTTCCTTCATTTAACCAGGGGTATCCAACATGTTTATGGAACAAAACACTAGTAAACAAGTATATTCCAAGTTATTATATGTTTTAGAAATATATATATTTAGCCAAATTCTTAAGGAATATGAAAAATTAATATAAGATTCAAGATTTGGAAGAAAAAAAATCAAAATAATCAAAATTTGATATGTGTTGAGAGTTACTTTTTTCCAAACATTTTAGTCAAAAATAAATTCCCAGGATTCAAATTTGCATTTCAAAGTATTGTATATATTATATTTGCAAGAAGGTATAGGAAAGGTGGATAGAAACATATAAAAATGGAGATGATCACAATATGGCCTTTACAATGAAAAGAAGAACACAGTTCACACTTTACACTGCTGCCAATGGACAAAGAGGTAATGGTTGTCCATTGGCAGCAGTGTGAAGTGTGAACTGTGTTCTTCCTCATACCTCATTACCTCATAAAGCAAAAAGAGTTTTTCCTTATAAAGTTATATCAAAGTATTGTATGTATAATGATCAATTTTGCTAGCGTCTCTTGTCGGTTTCCAGTGTGGTGTCATTGAGTGCGTCCCCAACGCCAAGTCTCGAGACCAGCTGGGTCGACAAACTGACATTGATATGTACCAGTATTTTATCAAGAAGTATGGGGATGAGACCACCAAGGAGTTTCAGGTGGGACTTAACACCAAACTGGTTTTAGTTTAATACCAAGTTAACAATGCAACATTAAGGTTAGGCATGCTAGTTCACTTAACTTTGAATCAAAAGACCTGAATCTAGTCCTTGATCGTGTGTGTTTCCTGGACCTCTCTCCAAATGAATGCCTCACTGTCCTGTTCTATCAGATGAGATAGTGTGAGTCACTAATAGAAAGCATACTATTGTTGTTCATTGATACCAGAAAAACTACTCAAGCCATATTGTACTGTCATTATTTTTCTTGTAAATATTTATATGCCTATAAATGTTTGAGTTATAACTTTGGACTTAGATAAGTTAAATAATTGGTATTGTTTTCCCTTTAGGAAATGTTGCTGAATTTCTTTTTGCTAATTATCCTTAGATTAAGCCAGAATCAGCATTCTATTAAACACATCATTGAAAAAAAGAAATACACATTTGTAACCTTGTTCCAATTTTTATGATCCAATAAAATGTTTAAGTTATTGTGTTAATAGCTCATATAGGTTTTGTTTCCCGTTTCCATAGGCAAGTGGTTGAGTGACACTGTTTCTTATTAGGTGACACAAAATCCATTTCTGCGTTGAGTTTGTTTTCTTACTCGGGTACTACAATTGAAATCTTATGTGATGAGGCTGCCTGTCAAAATAAAACCATACCTTAAATATGGAAAGTAAAATGGTCCATATGTTTTCCAGAGCGCAAGACGTAACTTTGTCAAGTCGATGGCTGCGTACAGCGTGATAGGATTCTTGCTGCAGATCAAGGACAGACATAATGGGAATATTATGTTGGATGTGGACGGTCATATTATACATATAGGTGAGGGGAATATTATTGAAATCAACAATCAACACTTCCAGTGACATCTGTCAACATGTTTCCTGATCACCTCCTTCATGGGTGTGCCGGTCCGCAGGTGGAAACGAGGGGGAATACGTGTCTCCCCGCCATTATTTGTACTTTAAGGAAAAGTCACTTTCAAAATAAAATAAAATAAAACTGATTAATTTGTTTTAATTATATTTGGAAGAAGGTACAGTAAAGTTGGATAGAAACACATAGGCACAGGCCTATTTACGAGAGGTTTATTAATTTTGTGTTGAATAATTAACACTTTACTCGAGTGACCATTGACTTCACCAAAAACCTTTCTTTTTTACATTAATTGCACTTATGATAGTGTTTAAATGATATATTCTTAGTGCTGAAAGTACAAACTCATCATATAAGGGGAAAATATTTCTTAGTTATCTATGTCACTTTAAAACATACTTGAGAAACAATATGTCTCAAATACAATTACTCACATGCCTGTGTCCTGTCACACACATAAATAGTCTGTCTTGGACAAGATCAGAATGTAGGATATCTTTTAAACACTGTATTCCATTCACGATAGGTTTTTACCTGGATGACAGTTCGAAAATCATATGTTTAGGTTTTGGGTTGCCAATACTTGTAAAAGATTACAGTTTTGTTATAAATGAAAAGATCTTTAATTATTTGTTATACATTACATTTAAAATAACGTAAACTAAAGTTTTCTTATACTATTTCATTTTTTTTATATATAATTTCATTTTATCCAACCTGAAACAATATTTTAAACATAATTAAAAGTACTTATTTTTCGTTTTGAAACATTACTGATTTTGTGTAATATAGTACACACATCAATACCTTTTAATACAAGCATCATATTTACTTGGAAAAGAGAAAATTGTTGTCATTTTTTTTTACATACAATAAATGATTTTATGATTATTTTATCGTATTTTGAAATATTTAACTGAATAAAATATTTTCATCAACTGCGTGTCTGCATCATTGTAAAAAACTTGTTTACTGTTATGTTCATTCATATGGTTTAAATTCGTCAGTCGCCATCTTGAAGCAATGTTCGTTAGAAGTTTTTGTGAAAGTGGTGTTAATATTTTTTTTAAAGGGAATAAAACTATAAATAAACTTTTTGTCCGACCTTAAATAAATATATATAAATAATATTGGCCTAAATTACTGTGGTTAACTATCACATTAATGTATTACCATCTGTTTTCATTACAGTCATCCAAAGTGATGGATGTCAGCTGTTGGTGTAGTGATATATTAGGGATTACTTCTAGTAACATTTCGANAGTCATCCAAAGTGATGGATGTCAGCTGTTGGTGTAGTGATATATTAGGGATTACTTCTAGTAACATTTCGAGCTGTCATCCAGGTAAACTTGGCTCGTGAATGAATAATACATGTGCAGTTAATTAAGAAATAAAGCAGGTTTTTGGCAAAGACAATGTTCACTTAAGTAAAGTATTAATTTTTCAACACAAAATTAATAACCCTCATATTAATAGGCCTGTGTCTACACCTATAATAAATATTCAACAAATGAATAAGAAAATGGTTGGATCTGTTTGAATGTTGGAAAAGTTGGAAAGTTTGAAATTCCGCCATGTCCATGAGCTTCTTTGAACTTTTCTATGCAGGGGTGGTAAGTATTCGATACATTAATTTACCATTAATTAACCATTAATTTATTATTAGACTGAGTAAATTAATATTATAATGACAAAATACAAAAAATTATGTTAACATGTTGTTGCTATTTATATTTTCTAAGGCAACATAAGAATTAATGTAGTAGAGTAACCCTCGAGTTAGGTTTATCTTGCTTTCTAGAATTCAGATTAAAGATTTGTAGTTAAAATGAAGATTTGGATTTATAAAAATTGGATTCGGCCCTTCTTGATTTAAAATATTTTATTTCACTCATAATGGCTTTTTTCATTTGTGTGTTTTTTCACTTATAATAAACTTTAGTTCATTTTTACTTCATCTGCATTTGTATTGTGTTAAAACAAAATCATGAACCCTTCTGGGATTTAAACTAAATCCTGTTAGAGATGATTTAAAGCGCAGCACTTTCTTGATTCTGCCCAGTACTGAGGCCAAGTTGAATTAGAAATGTGTTCTCTAAATTTATAGAGCTCACCTATTTATATTTTATAAACATGTTTCTAACTGACTTTCACCAGAGTTGAGTTGTGGTCCCATTTATTGAGAGCTACAATACTCATAGAAAATATTTATTTAGCTGTTTCATTTAACCTTTGATAACCTTATGTGTTTACAGACTTTGGGTTCATGTTCGAGAGCTCCCCCGGGGGAAACCTGGGCTTTGAGCCAGACATCAAGCTGACGGACGAGATGGTGATGGTAATGGGAGGGAAGATGGAGGCTGCACCCTTCCGCTGGTTCATGGAACTATGTGTGCAGGCATATTTAGCTGTCAGGTGGGTTAGGTAACAAACAGCATTGGACTGATATAAGAGGACCACTTAGGGCAAGAACTTGGTTGTCTATATTGTGCTTTCCTGTACCGTTTTCATTTTCCCAACTGACTATATTTCTTTTATCTTGTTTCTTTTGATCCAGACCATACTCCGAGGCAATTATCTCGCTGGTTTCCCTGATGTTGGACACCGGACTGCCGTGTTTCCGTGGCCAGACCATTAAACTATTGCGGGCACGGTTCAACCCATCTGTGAGCGACAAAGAGGCTGCCTCCTTCATGATCTCTGTCATCCGCAGCTCCTTCCTTAACTTCCGCACACGCACCTACGATATGATCCAGTACTATCAAAACCAGATACCATATTAGTTCCCCAGCTTATACTTCCAGATACCATATTAGTTCACACTCGGTGACTTATTTATTATTCCCTCGTCACTAGTTCAAGTCTCAAGAAGGAGCTCACATAATACTTTCTAGCATCACAGTTTCATTTAATAGAACCAATAAAAATGTTTTTAGTTCAATTTCCATAGCATAATGCAATAAATGATATCATTGTCATGAGTTAGAATGAACCAGCTCACTCAAGTTGGACTTGTTTACACAAACAGGTTCTAATTCTAGTTTTATACTTGCAGTCAGCACCATCAGCACAATGAAGCTTGTAAGCTCAGCAGACTACAGTTATCTATGTGCTTGTTATACTGCATGAAATGTGACATAACATCAGAAATGGACTGGTCATAGAGTGTATTCTAGTATTAAACACCCATCGGTATGTAGGCTAGTCCATCCTAATCTACATTTAACAGGGTAGAATATTTAAAAAATACATTACTCTTTGTGGCACATAGTATTATGTGTATTTTTTCTTCCATGTAAAGAATTTTAAAAAAAGTATTATTTGTAACCTCACTTATTAATATAGACAAATAATTATTTAAGGGATGCTAACCCTTGATTAGGATAAATGGTGGAGATGGAAGAATCAAGAGAAAATATCTCAAATGTAAATATGAATGCTTTGATTTGGAGTTAAGATTTTATTTAGTCATAAGCTAGATGTGTGAAGAGGGCCATTGATGATTATCATCATCATTATTATTATTATTATTATTTATTTATTGATTTAAGTACATTAAGTAAGCATGTAATTTGTTAAATAGGTTAGAGTTATAGATTAGTAAGCACAAATAAAAGTAAAAACACTAATACATTTTTAAAAACACTTGAATATTTCATTGCTTTCATGGCATTTTCCAGACAGTAGTAGTAATAAGACTAAACAAGAAGTTAGGTTAAGTGATGCCAACTTTGTTGTGAAAGATGAAAACTTATCTGGTGGATTTGAAATTATCTCGCGGTTCTTCTATTACTCTCTGTCGATGGCAGGTGGTGCTGTTGCAACAGGCTTAAAACCAGGCCTTTTTGATTGATATTTAGGATGGGGGGTTTTCTAGACTTTGTGATCCAGCGATGTGCCACTTTCCATCTTAACAGGAACATTTGACTTAGGTTCTGTTGAGGTCATTCGACAATAAAAATGAAATTGCACAATTTTAACACGTGTTTAATTTATAAGCTATAAATAGTTATTCATTGAATTCAAAGAATTACAGTTTATATAAGGTTTCAATAATAAATTTTAATTTTGTATACATTGTCTCAATATGTAAATAATTCTTAAACACCTCAGATAACATGTAATTTTGAATAAACACGAAATAACACCGATAAGTGAGATATAAAAAACGAAATTTAACTAAAAATAAAACCATTTTTATGAGGCTCTAGTTATAAGGGTCAAACTTGCTATTTTATGCTCTCTTTTCTATCAATGCTAGAATAAATTAAAAAATGGGGCTGAAATTTAGTTTAATTAGACATTCTGAAAGCTTCTTTCTCACTCTAAGCCCTCACTATCAGCAAAACAAGAATATAATTATTTAAATACAACTCAATAATAAACGGTTTTATATACAAACAAAACAAACACAGTTTTGAAACCTGGAGGATTGATATTTTTTAGTAACGTTCACCGACATGACGACTCCAATATATCACTCCATCCAAACTCTATGCATTACCCTGCAGACATCAGCATCATCTAGACACTGATTTAGAGGGAGTCAAAAATCAATGAAAACATAAGCATAACTCATTCACAAGCTTCACACACACTCCTAGAGTGGGCAGAACATTCACAATTTATTTGAGATATACACAATGAAATATTTATAATATTATTATTATTGTAAATATTTAATTGTGTATACCTCTTATGCATGTCTAGTTATACTAAATTTCAGCCCCATACATTAATTACTTGACCTAAACAACGGTACAGGAAAAGCATAAAATAACAAGTTTGACCCTTACAACTCATGAACTGTTAAGTTTTGAAATCATTGAATCAATATTTATACACTTATTAAAATTATTCAATATTTGTTTACTGTGAAATGATATTAAAGGATTTTAATATTTTGACAATTTAGCAGTCACCATCACTCCCAGTGATTTGATTTCAAAAGTAGCATTGGTATGTGTAGAGTAATAAGTTTGCCAGACAGTTGAGCAATCTGGATTACAATATCTGTTTATGACAAAATATTGGTTGGTGATATGGTAGCCGACAGGTGGTGACCACGAGATGTATAGTGTCCTTTGTTCTTATGTTTTAATAAATGGTATTTATTGCAACGCTGCTACTTGACTGCTTTGTAAGTGGAGGCATATTAATTACTAAGTGTAAAGCTTGTTTGTTAATTTCTGTATTGTTGTTATTTTTCTTGCATTTGTCGTGCTTCTAAGCATTTATACAATGCTGAAAACAATTTATTTGATTACATTTTTTACTGCAAATTTATTTTGTGTGTGTCCTAAACCAAATAAAGGAAAATGGCCCAATATACCAGTAAAGAGCAGTAACTGGTACAAAATATCAGTCCAGCAACAAACTGAGACCGTGACAAAATATTGATTTGGCAAAGCACTGTGACTGACAATCTTTGTGAATACTCACTGGTATAAATCACCGATATTTTAAAATCACATTCACAGCTATCACCAATATTAGAAAATCACACTTTTAACTCATCTCTTATGTAGCAGTCCTCAAATTTGAGGCTAAATGAGTGGAATCATATGCTAAAACTGGTTTTTCTGGGCTCTTTATTTTGGTGTCATGGCTATGTCCATTCATGCATTACAGGGAGTTTCAGTGTGAGGCCCAATATATTTTGCAGTACGTTGTTGCCATTATAGTAGCTAAATTAGGTTGACAGATTTACAGGCGTGACTCCCTTTGATGGTATGCATGGAGTTGGTTATGTTGCTGGATGATGTATTTGGCAGGTATTGCAACCTTGTTTTGTTGCAAGGTTGAGAGCCTGCATGTGTTTTTTGGAAAGTTATGTTATTCTCAACTTTTAGTGTAGGGTGTGCCAGAAGATTTCCAAGCAATGAAGGCTGCTTATACACAAGGTCTGGTGTTTTTTTACTATTTTCATGATATTGTTGGTTAGTCTGGATGCTCCCAATGTGTGAAAACTTGACTCGGATGTTTTATTCAAATTTTGTAGATTTGGATAGAACTTAGTCACTAGAGGTGTACCAAAGTTTTGATGTGGTCATCTATTAACCTTGTGTACATCAAGGAATGTTGCCTAGTCATTGAATTGATTTGAGATAGATTTCAGAGTCAAAAAGAAGTTAAAGTTGTTTAAAAATAAGGCTAGATTGTCTTAGCCAGCTGTCCACACCATGAACGTAATCTCTGAAGCAAAACCAACACAGTGGTTTTCCTGATTTGGCGGTCAAGAAATGTAGTTCCAAGTTGATCCATGAACAGAGTGGCATAGAAAGGAATGTGTCATCCTCATACTCATTGCTGTGATTTTTGTGTGTATAAAATTGTCATCCATTAATTAATAATTATTATTTTCCAGTATAAATTCAGTGAGCTCTAGGATGAATTATGTGGCTGGTGTGGTGTTAATAGGATGTTTTTACAGTAAATATTCAGTTGTAACCAGACCGTGACCAAGAGAGATATTGGTATACAGAGACACTCATTGGCGAAAAGTTTGATGAGGCAGAGGAATTTAGATATACCAAAGTTTTAATGTGCTTCATTTTTCTACAATTCTATCATTAGTTTAATCAAATGCTATAAATCATATTATAATGTTCATAGAATTTTATAAAAATACCGTTTTTGATTGAATGGAATAGATTAGTGTTTGTCTTAAGTGTTTTTCTTCTGTTTTTGTCCCTTTTATATATGTGAGCCTTATGAACCCCAATACTTATGTCCAAAGAATGCAGGCCAAGCTAGAGAGGTCCTAATGACTTTGTCCAATGAGTTTACAAAACTCCCCCTTTTCCCTCACTCACAAACATTAGCAAATGAACCGTAGTTATTACATCTCATAACCTGCTATGAAAATAACAACAGCCAACAATTGAAAAAATCTTCAAGATTACAATTACTATTTGCTAGGCTTACTTAGTTAGCATAGTTTAAGTAAAATTACATAGAAAAATACTTTAAATATGTTATACCCCAGCAGTGAAAGTGGACATGTCATGAATTGGGTAAATTTCTTCTCATACCGTGAACTGGCTTCTTCGCTTGTCCATTTCACAAATTGGGCAAAAACATGTCCAGTTTATGAATTAGTTAACGCTTGTGCTGACCTGGTCATGAACTGAGAGTTTTTGCCTGGTCCGTGAAATAGACAAGCAAAGAACAGTTTTGGTTTTTAAGTTTAACTTTTAATCACTTTATAATTGAAGATTAGGATAAGTTAGGTTGGGTCACTTTAATATAATATCTTAAAACTAATTTAATTTAAGCTTTTAGTAGAAAGTACAAAAAGTTCAGTTCATGAAATGGGCCAGAGTTCATCCAATTTTTGCCCAGTCATTAAATGGTCTCTAGAAAAGGCCAGTTCATGAAAATGAACAAAAACTTGCCCAATTTGTGAAATGGGCAGTATCAATATTGATGTTAAACTTATAGTATTTTTTAATAAACTTAAATTATACTACTCTCATAAAAATATTTATACAATTTTGAAATCTAGTAACATATATTTAACAAACACATATATCACCCTTTTATAGTAAACCGGTAAAATGAATTTCACAAGACAAAAGTATGACTGTACCATTTTGAGTGGATCCAATAAAGAGATAAAGAAACTCTTTATATATTCTATCAGTAAAAGATAAATGTTTATATACAAGCAATAGACCATTGGTGTAGTAATGGAGTTTTTGGAGGAGAAATTATTCCTTTTTTAGACCAAAATGTGTTGTAGAGTGGAGAAACGAGGGGTGATTGTGGCACCTTTGACAAATATAAATGTCTATCGGTGCCCAAAAGGGTTGCTGACCCTGGTTTAAATGGTTTCTAGAGCAAAAATTGGGAGGCGTATCGTATTTTCAGGGTGCGCAATTTATGACCAAGCAGATCATAAGCTATTATGGCAGGATTTTGATGTTCAGAACAGTACTGATTTGAAACACAGGTTAGAAATATTCTGATCAAATTTGTTTTCAAGTATCCTTGTCTAAATTGTGGTGGGATTTAGAAACTTATTTGAACTGCCACATGAGTGTACAATCCCCTAGGTTCCCTCCTGCAAAGCTCTGACACACATTTGACCCCTGTACTACTTCACTTTACTCTCTCTACTCTTTTTACTTTGCATATTATTACCTGTCTCGGCTACAATATTTGGATATGGTTAAGGAAGGTAGAGTTTAGATTAAATGTACCCACATTCGCTTGGAGGGTGAGGGGGTAACTATATGGAGTAACCATCCTTAAGACATTCAACTGGGATTTTATACCAGACCTCCCAGTCACCAGTTAATCAGACTAGATGAGCTTGACATTTAATATGTGTGTGTACAGATGCCGGTCTCTCTTATGTGACCATGGATGTGCTCTTATGACCTTTATCTTCACTGTTAGTACTTGATCTGTAAATATACAGTTATTATGGTTTGATGCATTTTGATATTCCATTTAATTTTGAGTGATTGATTACTATTGGTAGCCTACTTTAATACTTGTGTGTCTTTTGTGCAAGGAAAGTTGGATATTTAAATAAAAATTTGGATGGATAGGGAAATAGAAGGGATGGAAGTAGGATGATAAGAAATTTCCCAAGTTACCATAGGTGTAAAGAGGGTTAGTGAAGATTCAATAACTAGTCGCTGTTCAAGAGGCATCAGGTTGTATTAAATAAAGTGTACCCATATTTGCATGGAGGAAGAATGTAAAACCAATTTGGGAAAACCACCCTCAGTACACCTGGCCAGCATATGTACCCCGATCTCTCTCTCACTAGCGGTCTAGTCTAACATAACAGTGACGCTTTAGACCATGTGACCACCAAAGCAGGTTTTCAATTTATTTCTCAAGGGAGAATCCTTGGAAAGCTCTAACCACTAATGTTTAAGACCGAAGGGTAATTTACACCCAATAGAGATTCAAACCTTGACCTTCCTATCACCAGCAAACCAGACTATACAAATTTGACCTTTGGTCCTTATGCCTTCAATGTATATTAAATTAATTCACTTCCATCTAGCAACTCGTTATATGAATGTTTTTCTATCTTATTTTATTTAGTAGCTATGTGTTAAATGTGTTTCATACTTTGTTGTAATATTTGTTCAAAAAGCATTTACTTGTAGGCCTACATACTCGATATTTCAGTGAAGAGAATTTACATTAAATGTATTTTAATTGGTTTCCTTTTGTGTATTTAATGTGAGACTATTATATTTTGTTTCATTGGTTGATTAAAAAAGATTATAATAATTTATTACATTGCTGTCCTTTAAACTAATTAATTCCCTGTTCAAGTTCTGTATTGTTTCTCTCGATTAGGGTGCAATTAATGCAGTGAAATTGTAGTGCAGTGTGCATTAACTCATCCATATACCAAGAACTATGAGGGCTTTTTTTTTACTAGGAAAAGAGTCAGCTTTGAGTGGAATGTGTAAAAAAAAAGCCTAGCAGAGATAGTTGGTGTTTGAACCAGTGTACCAATTTTGGCATTAAAAAAATTAAAATTAAATGCTGTACTATACTAGTAAAAAAGCCATCTTAATGAGGACGGTGCCTTGTGGTCACTGGTCCAAGGCCTCACTTTAGAAGGGTGACCTCATAGGAGAGGAAACATTATAAAGAAACTCAAAATTAAATAATATGTATGACACATTAGACACTGAGAAGGGTATTTAAGTTTGTAAGTGCTGGAATATATTGAGTTTCATTGGAATTGAATAAGCAGAAATATTTTGCAGCAAATGTTTGTATGAAGAGGATATGAATATGATAGTGGATATTGACACCTCATTGTGCTGGTTATAATGCCAGGTCACAGACAGATAAGGCCACCACCACAACATTGTGATAGCAATATTCTGGTATGAAGAAACTTTTAGAAAATACCTATTTTTTAACAGCTAACTTTGATCTTATTTTATAGATATGGAGATTATCTGATATGATCTACCAAAAGTTGACAATCACAGATCACACGACTTGACTTATGAATATATTAATAATATTTAGTTCATTTTTTTAACTGCCAAAATTTTTTCTTACAATTTGAATTGGACTGTAAATAGGAAGTGAGCATTTTTTACCCCTTCGACCAAGCAAAAATCTGACCTGGGTCAGTTTTTTATTCTCGTAATAAATATATTTTCCACTACCGGCTTGCTAAAACTCTTGTAGCTTCATATACCTATAATCTATCTTAAGACTAGGACAGGCAAAGCAACCAGTCCCTGGCCATTAATTTAACAATGTGAAAGGGTAAACACATAGTTTCATCAATGAATAATCTTTGGCCATACTGGGAATTGAACTTGGGATCCTTTCTTCAGCAGTCAGACATGCTAACGACTGAGTTAAGGTGTCAGATTGGATAAAAGGAATGAAAACCAATAACAATTATTTATTTTCACTTTGTGTAGAAGTTTGCTGTATATTTGTAAGAAGCTCTCTTGCATATAAATGAACATGATCAAATTTATGAGACCAGGGCTTGAAACCAGACTGGAGCACTGAAGAGGGAAGTTTTTGCTGTTGAGGTTTCCCAACAATTCTATGGGCACATGTTATGTATGCATTTCTTTAAACTTCCCCATCACATTCATATAGACAATGTCTAAGCTACACATGACACAACTTATTGTACAAAAAGTTGGGCAAGAAATTGTACAATAGTTTGGTCACATCCATTGTATACAAGTTTTACTTCAGGACTGTTCACACGGCGTATGCGATTGCACACAAGGTCTTTAGCATAAGCTGTGAATAGTCACAAATAGGTAGTAAAAATTTGTTTAGCTACCGATACATATATATATATATATATAATTGTATGTATAATAATAGCATCATTATCATCATCAACTGTTCCAGCCTGTGGTCGGGTCAATTTAGTAAAATGCCTCCACCTTCCTCTATCCATCCACCATTTTCCTCCTTTAATTTCTTCCATTCTTCTCCTCTCACTTGCACATTTTATGTTATCTGGTCCTCCCATCTCTTTTTTAGCCTCTCTTGCAGGTTTTTTCTACATTCCTTACTTCATTTCTATCATTTTGTTTGGCATTCTCTACTTCTCCATCCTCATTACATGCTCATACCATCTCAGTCTTAGTTCCTCTACTAACTCATCAACTCCCACTCTTTTGTGTATAACTTCATTACTAATCTTGTTTCTACTTGTGACAGCTACCATGCTCCTCACAAACTTCATTCCCCCAGCATCCAGTTTCATAGTCCATGTCTCTGGTGCATGGTGACAATGGGTACAAAGTACACCCTGTACAACACTTTCCTACACTTCAAGGACGCTTTTCTTCTCTATAGCAGGTCTCTTACACACCTATAGAACAATTCTTCCTGCTGTCCTTTCCTTGGTAGATCTTCTCTACTTCACCTTTCTCCTCATTTGCGCTTCCAAGATATTTTACGTTATGTACTTTTCTCAGCTCTACTTCATCCAACTTTATATCTTTACTAGGTCATATCCTCTTCCTTGTGATTACCATCACTTCACACTTTGCCATGTTAAATTTCATTCCACTCTCTTTCACTTCCTAATTCCATTCCTGTAGCTGTTCCTGTTGTGAGCTGTTCCTCTCTCTCCCCCATACTCTCAAGTAATCATCAAACATCATGGCTTTCATGTTTCCCTGTCACTTAATTCATGACCATTTGCAATACCATTACAAATAGTAATGGTGAAAGGCATTTCACTGCTTCACTCCATTTTTTATTTGGAACCACTCAGTCCTCCCACTCTCCATCTTAACACAACTCCTGTTAGCCTTGTACATTTTTTCCCACTCTCGTTACAACTCCCCTTTCCACTTCATCCTCCTCCATCGCTTTTCTAACTTTAAATCTATCCACACTATTATTTGTCTTCTCCACATCCATAAATACCATTACAAAATCTTTCCCTAATCCATACCTATTTCCCATCAGTTGTATGGCAAAGATCAAGTCTATTGTAGAACTCTGTTCCCTAAATCTGCGCTGGTCCTTTCTCCACCTTCCTTTCATTTTATTTCTTATTTTCTTTTCCAGTATCTTCGCATATATCTTTATACAGTGGCACATCAAAATTATCCCCCTATAATGTGTACACCCGTTTAGATATATATGTCGATATACGGATACATTATTATTATTATTATTATTATTATTATTATTATTATTATTAGCATCGCGTCTTACTACCCGTTCGAGTTATACGCAACTACGCTAATGTGTAATGGTAGGGTGATTGTGAGATGAAATGGAGGACCTACAGTTTAATGTGGGATCCGAACCACGGTGGAG
>CABFOV010002661.1:0-13858 GCA_902141375.1 Timema poppense
GGGGGGGCAGAGTTACAAACTTAATTTATTGGGCGCCATCAGTGCTAGTGTAGAGGTTATTAATAATCGCCATAATAGCTTTGATTATTGAAGGTAGTGTTTTGGGAGTTGACAACTTAAATGTGGATTGCTCAACTTTATAATCAACATACGAAATTTGATAGTTTTATGCCTATGGTAAATCAACGTAAGACTTATTTTCCCTTTTGTCGGGATGGCGAGATGTAAAGATAATGATATAAATAAGTTTGATTTTTATGTAAAGAATATGAGTATTTCGCGGAGATCTAATTCGTGAGCTTTGTATTGTTCTTTCCTGGCTAACGAGTACGCATTTAACTTGTGTTTTTGTTAACGTAAACTAGTGATGGTGATCACTAAAATATTTAATGCGCTCTTCTAATGAAACCATGCAATTGTGATCACAAAATATTTCATACACTATTTCTCCCATTTTTGGGATTTTCCATATTAATTGTTCATATCTTTTTTGATTATTTAATAAACAATCTAATATGTGGATCTTTTCTCTTACTCTATTTTCCTCTACTTAGTTAGACTTAGGTATAAAGCTATCCCGTTTCTAAATATTTTCTGATAAATGAATTAGGGGGTGGGGGGTGTTTATATATTTATATATTGTTGAGGTTGACGGTGGGGACGGGTTCCGCATTTGTTCAAAATTGCATGTTCTGGGTATTGGTTTATTGCCCAGGTTTTTCTATATTCTTTACTCACTAAGCACACTATTTCTTTTTGTTGATTGATTTTTTTAAATTTGAACCCTCTTAGTTAGGTGTTAGGGATAGGGTTTAATGTGAATGTCTGGCTGTCATCGTATTAAAATATAACTGCTGTGTAATAGGTTACATAAGCAATTGCATAATGTTCTAAGTGAACTTTCTATTCTCTTTACATTGCTAGAAAGTCCATTGCTGAAGTTACAAAAGTACGCCACCTATCTCTATTTTGAACTAGTTCTATCTAGACCACCTCATTACACCCTATCTCTTTTTAGGTACATTCTTAAATTATCCTCCCACCTGCATCCAAACAAAGTCTATGGAAATAGTTAAATAACATTATTTCTAAAGAAAAAAGTATTCATTAAAACATAAGCTTTGGTTATTCTGAAGTGTTTAGTTTTTATATTTGATAATTAATTACATGATCAAAAGAGCTAGAACTCACTTATAGGACTATAGATTTACAGAAATTGAAATTTAAATAACCTGTTGGGATGTCTTATTGGTTTTACCAAGAATGTTTATAACTAACCACGTTTTTCTCAAGTTCCCTAATGCTCTTTCCAACTTATTTTTTGTGTAGTTTTTTTAGTAATGCTCTCCGTAAATTTGTGACCCTGTTTATTAAAATTAAGAAGTTTTGTTTATAAACTAAGTTATCCTTTGCTTTTTTTCATTTTGATAAAGTATTTATCCCTAGTTGAGATTAGATTAGGGTTAGATAGTTTTTTGTCCTAGGAGACTTTTCCAAAATTTGTCCGGTAGAAGTATTTATTGCTATAGTAAAAGTTTCCGTTAGTTGATTAAATAACACGTTTATATCTGTAATTTTAGTATCTACAGTAGTCCCATGGCTTCTTTGGTGCTGAGTGACAGCTCACAGCTGACTGCTTTAAAAAGTTACCAGACCAATTTATGTATCCCTAAGCCGAACCATATTATCTGCAAAAACATGTGTTTAGCAGTTATAACTTCTGACATTTAAAATTTAGGTATGTATCTAAATTTTTACTGTCAGAAGTCAGCTGTGAACTGTCAGTCAGCACCAAAGAAGCCATGGGCTACTGTAAGAGTGTTAAATTCTGTTCAAAATATTGTTTAAGTTTATCCAAATTTGTTTTAATCCGGTCATTAATATTGCCATTGTCTCTCCATGTATTATTGTATCTATGATTGGAGTAGCACAAAACAATAAAAACATTTTGTGGTCAGATTGCTTCATGTAATAGACTTTAGATGTATTATTAATCGATTTTGTTATAATGTGGTCAATAATTGATTCAGATGTGTTACATATTCTAGTTGGGTAGCTTCATATCCATTTGTAGCTAATATGGCTAGGTATTCATGAGAAGTCTGATTTAAGTCTTTAACGTTAATATTCATGTCACCAATGATAATATTTTTTGTTTTAAGGTATTAATTTTATTTTCCAGGAAGGTTAAAAATGATTGTGTATTCTAATTAATTATCATTATTATTATTATTATTATTATTATTATTATTATTATTATTATTATTATTATTATTAGCACCACATCTTACTACCCGTTCGGCTTATACGCACTTACGCTAATGTGTAATGGTAGGGTGACTGTGAGTTGAAATGAAGGACCTACAGTTTAACGTGGAATCCGAACCACAGTGGAGGCCTGGCATCCCCCACATTCACAAGATGTCTTGTCAGAGGTGAAGGAAGGGTTTGGTAATAAGATAAATCTATGCCGGGACCGAGGATTGAACCCCGGCCGCCAGCATAGAAGTCTGACACCTTACCCCTAGACCACAAGGTCACCTACTATAATTAGTTAAAGTTCTCAAAATTGTGGCATTATGACAGTCAACACATTTAGTAAATATTTTCTTTTCTCTAATAGGTGATACAATTACTATAAAATAAAATATATTTTTGAAATATAAGATAAATACCCATCCCAAATAGGTTATTATAATTACATTACTTAGGAATCATAGCTGAGTTTATATGCCTGCATAACGTATAGCTAATAGCAAATAGTCAGTACCACATAATGCGCAAGAAGTTTAAATGCACATATAGCCATACTTGTTTGCTAAGGGATAAAGAATAGCTGATTGTAGTTAATAATGTTCAGTGTACAGTAAATATAATAAATCTTTTTGAAATGAAACATAATGAATAGGATCTTGGTTAAATCGACTGATTTTAATAATTGAAAAATAGCCCTCTATTCCCTAATAAATAATGTCTTTAAAATGTAGGGTCTACTCGAAAAACAATTTTAGTTATACTGTATCTTTTTAAAATTCTAGTCTAGTTAAATTAAGTTTTTTCTATACTATTAAAACAAATTAGATTTTTATCTGGTTCCAATTTTATTATTGTCATGAATATTATAGATCTACTTCTCAAAAACAACGTGGAGAATTAAATATTTTCTCCTTTCTTTTCGTTTATATAGACAAGTGGTTCTCAAAATTTGCTTCACAAAGCATTCTTGAATACTCCACCAAGAGACTGGAAAGTAAATTAAATATGACAAGATCTCAAAATTGGGTAGTAAGTAAAGGTTAGAAATACTTAGCTCCTACAGCGAGATGAAGCAGAGTAGATAGCAAAATTAATTAAATCAATTTAATACAATGTGAGCTTTTCACTATGTATTATTTAAAATGCTATTATTTAAAATAGTGTATTTAAACTTCTTGTACATTAGGTGCTATACTTTATTCGCTACTAGTTATGCCTTATGCATGAATTTATGAGGTTAAACTCAGCCTTACCTGTTATATTGCAGGCTTGGAATTTATTCATAATGTGATTGTTTTGTAATGATAACAATCAAGGTATTGAAAGTAATAATTTATATCTTCACCTCTCCAACATTGGTGCGCTAGCAGGTGAACAGGGAAAATATAAATATTATGTTAAAGCGTAGACATTTTGGCAGGCTTCTGTTTGAGAAACACTGCCCTGCAAAGTAAGCGTTAACGCCCAAGATGGACATAATTTATTTACTTGCTTTTCGTAGTTCTCACACAATCTCCTAGAAAGATTTCCATATTTTATTTATATATTTTACCAACCTATTAACTTTTATTTGGTGGAAAAAGTACCAATTAATCCCAAAATGAATAGTTTCAATTTTACTATATTATTTATCGCCATCTTGTACATAAATGCAAATTAATTAAAGGTGCTGTACTAGCGCTAATTTATATACTACATATATTTTAATTTTTAACAACTAATTGTTGTTATCAATGGATCTATGTTGGCTCTGTACGTTTAATATTTACTTTCAGAAATGGAGCCTGGAAAAGGAGTGACCTGAAATAGACTGAAAATAGCTATTCAAAATATGCAAGTGGTTCAAGATTTATATAATTCACATTGTTTAAGTTTATTTTTAAATGTTCCAAAAATGTATGTTTTTGGTATCGTGACTAGGTGAACTATGGGTGTGTCTTTAGAATATTTATGATAAAGACTTGTTTAACCATAATTATCTTAAAGAAGATTAAAAGTATAAAAGGTTATTGATAACATGTCAAAAATTAAAAGTCTAGTTACAAGTATACAGCAGACAAAAGGAAAGGAATTTGTTACTTGGACATTGGTGTGGATAAAGGTTTATTTATTTAAAATTCCTTAATATGGCCTGATATTTAATAACTTATGGCCCTGACACTGACTCCATATCTATAGGTCCGTAGTCCATAAGAAATCAATGCACAGTATAAAGACCCAGACATGGACTCCGTATCCGTAGGTCCGTGCTCCTGCCTCCTGGTGACCTGGTCCATAAGAAATTAGACCCGCGAGTATAGTCTCAATATCCGTAATCACGTGACCGTTTCAACCAATGAGATAGTAAGAGACTTCATCCAATCAAAAAATTCGAAAGAAAATAGTCTACAGCACGGAGCGGGTTTCAAGCATTCGGCAGATCAAAGAAAAAGAAACCATAAACAACTTTTTTGAGAAAACTTCCAATATTTATATTAAAATATAGGTTAAGAACAATCACAAGAAATATATTTATAACTTTATTCTAACTATCAAACTTAAAATAATAAGTGTTTGCAATAGCCTGAAAATGCTAAACATATGTAGGCCTACTAATATTTTTGATGGAAAATCACTAGTATACATAATTTATCAATTACAAAAAATTAAATGATGCTAATAAATATAGAATAAACCAAATAGGGGTATTGAACCTACAAAAGTAAAGCCAATATTTCTGAGAACTTGGTATTTATCAGAAAACACTTTCCTAGAAGCCGCTCTTCCTGGGGTGTTTAGATTTTTAGAAAAATGTTTCTGAAATAGGTTCGCGTGTAGTCATCTTTTCATTTTGTATATGTTTTCATAGCGACGAATTCTTACTGCTATTCTTTCTTTATTTCGAGGCGCATGCACATATTTACTCGGCTGTGATTGGTAGTCCGTATAAAGTTAAAGTTGGGCAACTTCTACGGAGTAAGGACTTGCGGATAAGGACTTGGTGGCCAGAACAATCTAATATTGTAGCATCGATTTCTTACGGACCACGGACCTACATATACAGAGTCTGTGTCTGGGCCTTAAGATTGATCTGGTCACAGAGTCCTTATCCACAAGTCCGTACTCTGTAGAAGTTGATAAACTTTATCTTTCTAAGGACTAGTGTATACGGACTGTATCCAAATAGTCTACTTATGCGGCGTCACTTTGGCTCGTGTCGTTAATAGCTGCATTGGCAATCACGTGACCAAGTGTAGATCTGTCCAAATAGTCGCGGACTAGACCGATGCAGTCTTCTTGCGGTCTTGGTAACCATGGTTACGGAAAGCTACATGCCATGCTGTTTTCTCACAGCGTTGGTGCGGCGTTTGACTGGCAATTGTTTTAGTATTATCGTTTCATCTGCTAGGGCAACGACTTACACAAATATTTAGTTTTCATTAGAGCTAATAGCTGGCTTTTACATAGTTTCTAAGTTAGTCAGTAGGAAGCAGCACTGCGGACCCAAGTGTGTTGCCGTTCGAATAGTTTGATGCAGTCTTCGCTATGAAAACCACGAGAAGTGTAAAATTATCAAGACTACATCAAGTCAAGTGTACTTGACTATTTGGATATAGCCACAGACTACCAATCACAGCTAAGTTAATATGTGCATGTGTGTTGGGATCCATCTTAAACACCAAAATAAATTGTTTATAATTTGATTTGGTGATTGGTTATATTCTTGTTAAAGATCAAAACCCATATATAAATAAAGAAAGCACGAAAATAATATTAAAAGTGTTTGCTTTGTTTACATTCAGAATACTCGTACCTACATTAGTTTTGCATTTTCAAGCTAATTTATTTTCAAATCAATAGTTAAAATCATGCAATAGATATATTTATTGTGATTGTACTACATTTAAAGTAAATCCTGGAAGTTTTCTCAACAAAATCGTTTTTTTTAGTTTCTTTTATTGATCATCTGACTGATTGGCGCTAACCCCTTGCTGTAGACGATTTTCTTTCGAAGTTTCTTACTATCTCATTGATTGGAACGGTCATGTGATTACATATATGGACTGTGTCTGAATACAATTTCTTGAGGACCAGGACCACAGAGTACAGACTACGGACATACGGATACAGAGTCTGTGTCGAGGCCTTTAGTTTGTCTTCCATAGCTTTGGATATGTAAAGCATTGACTTGTGTACTGAGTGACTGACATCAAAAGCTTAGCCAATCAAATGTCATTCTCGATCCAGCACTTCCTTCTATTATCCTTACATAGGATGTTACCTTAGATATAAATATTTTTTCATAATTTAGGCCTATTTACCAACCTAACTTAGTTGACTGATTGAACTGGTATGGCATTTGTTTACAGGTAGGCTTAATCTTTATTTTCAGCTATATTAGTTATTTAAAAAGTCTTGATTTAGGCCTTGGTATCATAGTAATTTTATAGCCATGACAAGTGCTGGTCATTCATTTTGTGAGTAGGCTACAATAAACCTTGTAGAGCTACAGCTCTGAATTGGGGAAGGAAGGGTTATATAGAGGGACTCGGAGGTAAAAAGGTCTCCATTAGCAAGACAGTTGGGCTGCAACCGGTTAATGAATGCGACTGAATATTATTATGTTTGTAGGTATATATTTAATGTGTACAATTTTTAATAATTCTAGCATAAGTGTTAAACATATTTAGAGTACATAGTAAATTATATGGCACTACTTTTGATGTTGGTAACAATATTTATATTACATAACCTATCAACTGAGATTTTAAGATAATTTCACAGTGCAATTACTGAGGGCACATATACATTATACATATATTGGATAAAACTCAACACAGGTGTACTGTCTGGGAATGACAGGTGGCGTAGAGAATGTCCTAAGTTCACCAGAAGAAGGTCGCTGACCACCACCCTGTATTGTTTAGTGGAAGATACTCTGGAGCCCTTGACAAAGAAAGTTAGGGGAAATAAAATAATTTGTTCTTTTATTAATTGGCCACGTTGTCAAACTAATGGAGTAATATACTAAGACAAATATGGAAGCTTTAACCATATTTAAGCTTATTTAGGAAAAACTCATAATGCAGGGTTTGTGTGCTAGTGGCGGAGCTTCATACAGATCAAGGATGCACATTTGACTCTAGACTATTGCAAAAAATTTGCCAACTTGTTGAGTTGGAGAAAACTCACAACGCCCATCCACAGTCAGATGGCCTGGTAGAAATATTAACATAACATTGCTCAACATTTTCCCAATATATCAACAAAACTCAGGACAATTCTTAGAAGACCCTTCAACATACTCTACCCCATGGTTGTGGAGTCGGAAGCAACTTTGGGTGGAGTCAAGAGTCGATAGAAACGTACCGACTCCGACTTAAAATCAACTTATAATAGTGTCAACTCTATTCTTACTGGTATATACATAATCAAGGATCGATCTTAATCTCATGATTCTTAACTATCTAAACTTTGATGGCATACAAACAAAAAAAAGAAAATTAAGAATTGGGAAGTTTTTAATTGTAATTATTATTAGTTTTAATTTATTATATGCATAGATTAATGCAACTTTAATATCATAGGAATTTAGGAAATATACTTATCCATAAATTGTAATCAAATAAATATAAATTATAAGTTCAATTAAACTAAGAAATAATCTGATGATCCATGTGTCATTGATTAGATGTTTTGTACTACTGCATTAGTACTTAGCATTTTAATGTTTATTAATTAGTTGGTGATCTGGTGGCTTAGAGGTAAAGTGTCTGACTTCTGTGCTGAGGGTCTGGGGTACAATCCTCAGTCCCGGCACAGATTTATCTGATAACCAAACCCTTCCTTCACCTCTGACAAGACATCTTGTGAATGTGGGGAATGCCAGTCCTCCACCGTGGTTCAGATTCTACGTTAAACTGTAGGTCCTTCATTTCATCTCACAATCACCCTATCATTACACATTAGCGTAAGTGTGTATAACTCGAACGGGTAGTAAGACGCGGTGTTAATAGTAATAATAATATTAATTAGTTATAATTTTACTGTAATCAAATGATTTTACTATAGCAAAAGTTTTATTACAAATTAATATATTAATGTTTGGACTGGAGCACCACAGTCTAAACATTTATTTTAATTCTCTACATATGGTGATAGCATCTACTTTTTAATGTCTGTCATGGGCATACTCCCCATAGTAATAATTATTATAAATTTGCCACTAATAAAGGAGTCTGAGTTGGAGTTATTCAGTCGGACAGTAGAAAAAGTAGAGGAGTTGGAATCCTAGATTTAGCCTACTGATTCCATATTCATGCTTTACCCACATACTGGTTCAATCCACAAGATTCAACAAAATTCACCCCCTATTATCTCATGTTTGGTCGAGAAATACGGTTACCAATCATCTTAATTTTTTTATTTTTTATTTAGCACGGTGTATTATTACTTGTTCAAAGGATGTGCTTAAGTACTAATTACGCTAATGGGCTAGGAGTTGGGAAGGTTAAATACAGAGGAAGTGAACCCGCATTTCCGTGGTGGGAGAGTGTAAATACCATTAAGTGAAAACCACCCCCAGTTCACCCAAGCAAAATTTGAACCTCGATCTCCCCGTCCTCAGCAGTCTAGCTCAACACTAAACTAGTGTGTTAGCTAACTATGCCACCATGGTGGGTATTGTCTTGATGTTTGGAGACATAGGGGAAAGAGTCATAAAATTTCCACAACATGCATGGGTCAGCTAAGAAACTGTACCTACATTGTTTTACATGATAATATCTTGGTACTTATGTGTGGCTGCACCAGCTAGCAGTCAGGAAAGGAACCTTAAACCCAAACTGCACAGAACAAGGGATGGTTGTTATATTGTGAAAACCATTATCAGTATTCGCTCACATTCGATGTGGTGGATCAACCCACTGGAAATAGCATTAGATACATTTCAATAGTCAGCGCCATGCAGTTTGGTCCTAAGAGAACTATCATCAACAACAGAGCCTAGTGAAGAGACATTAGCGAGAGCTCACCACCTGAGAAAGACTCGGAACTTAGCTTATTGTCCAGCATTTCTAGTAACTATTTTGTTAATGAGGATGAAACAATGACTAATAGCTATGAACTGATTGGTTTTTTTATGCAGGCATGTCTGTGGCGAGACGGTCTTAGAGAAACATCCGTTGAAACATAGGGCACTCACAGGTTAGGCTTACTACTTTGGACACTCGAGTATAATTACTTTTATATTAAGTAGACATTAACTTACTATGATTGTGTCTTATCATGATGGCTCAGGAACACATCTAAAAATGGGGTGGGGTAGTGTAATAAATAGCATTGGCATTTAGTTCAGTAATGTTACTCACCCCTGTGGCTGGGATCTGAAAGCATTGGCTACGTGGAGACTCTTGGGTGATAAAGGTCACTATGGTAGCAAGACAGTTGTGTTGTGACTGATTTAGGGAATGGCTGGACTAGACTAGACTAGACTCTTCAACCAGTTATATGTTGCCTAGATTATGTTTGTATAGAAATAAGAATGGTTTTAATAATAAATTTGTAACCTGTCTTGGTGGCGTAGTTAGCTAACACGATAGTTTTGTGTTGAGATAAATTGCCGAGGACAGGGAGATCGAGTTTCGAATCTCGCTCAGGTGAACTGGGGGTGGTTTTTCCTAAATAGATTTCCACTCTCCCTCCACACAAATGCAGGTTTACTTCCTATATATTCAATCTTCCCAATTCCTAACCCATTAGTGTAATTAGTTGGTACTTAAGGGTATAACTCGAACCGGTAGTAAGATGTGGTGCTAATTATTATTATTATTATTATTTGTTACTTGAGTGTAAATTGTTATTTTATAAATAGTAAACTAGGCTTTCAGAACATTGTTACAGGTAGCTATATTTTTGATCATACTCTGTTTATTTTGCAAAAAAATTATTTTTATCCGCAGTGCACATTAAATAAACCTATATATAATCCACGTTGGTGGCTGCAAAATCTACGGCAATACACTTGCGGTAGACTAGACTTTCAATGACAGGGAGATCGAGGTTCGATTCTCGATTGGGTGTAGGCCTGTTGAGCGTAGTTTTTCTATAAAATGGTTTTTCACTTGCCCTACATTCAAATGCTGGTACACTTCATCTAAATATAACCTTCCTAATCCCTAAAACCATTAGCATAATTAGTACACAAGCATTCTGAACAGGTAGTAAGGTGTGATACTAAAATTGTCATATTAAAATAAAGATATTTTACCATATCCAGGTGAACACTCATTTTTGTAACACCTTGGGGCTGGTAACAATAGACAATTTATAACTATCTCCTCCTTACTTTGTAAACTTGTTGATATTCAGATAGCCTGGAGAAGTACTTGTTTGTTAAAAAGTTTACCTCAAACTCATTTTTTTTGTGTAGCCATTTTTACAAGTTTAGTTCAATGCTTTGTTATCTTTTGAGTGCCTGATATTAGTATTCATAGACATTGACTATTTATACTTATTTATCATATAATACTGGAGTTGCAAATAAATACTATTTGTCTATTTTTGTTGAGATCAATATATATAATTTTAACTTATTTAAAGTGTACTCTGATTCACTAAGACTCTTTTACTCTGATATCAGAAAGAACAACAGTTTGCCTGCAAAGCAAACATATTCATTGAGCTTGGTTTTAATTTGTCCTTCAGTACCATGGTTTGTGAAAAGTGCGAGAAAAAACTTGGCAGAGTGATCACCCCTGATCCATGGAAGTCTGGCGCTCGCAACACGGTGGAGAGTGGTGGTCGCAAGATTGGTGAGAACAAAGCTATCACAGGCAACAAGTCGAGGTTCAGTCCCTACACTGCCAAGTTTGAGACTTGCCGTATTTGCCGCCAGAAAGTGCACCAGGTTGGCTCCCACTACTGCCAGGCATGTGCCTACAAGAAGGGCATATGTGCTATGTGTGGAAAAAAACTGCTGGATACCAAGAACTACAAACAATCTTCTGCATAGCTTGGTAAGTGTCAACCTTTACTCTGAGTTAGGTCATTTATGGACTTGTTTTATTCTTAAACCATTTAAGATAATATATACAAAATAAAGTGCATTGAGCAAAAACAATTTGTAATAAATAAAATGATACAATAGTAGGAAAATAATAGAACACAAATAAAAGTAAAAACACCAACATGTATTTACACACACTTAAATAATTCGATGCTATTAAAACATCTTCCTCAGGAAGTATTAATAGTAAGACTAAACAGGAAGACAACATCCTGTTTAGTCTTACTACTAAACAGGAAGAAAATTGAAGACAACATCCTGTTTAGTCTTACTACTAAACAGGAAGATAACTGAAGACAACATCCTGTTTAGCCTTACTACTAAACAGGAAGATAACTGAAGACAACATCCTGTTTAGTCTTACTACTAAACAGGAAGATATCTGAAGACAACATCCTGTTTAGTATTACTACTAAACAGGAAGACAATTGAAGACAACATCCTGTTTAGTCTTACTACTAAACAGGAAGACAACTGAAGACAACATCCTGTTTAGTCTTACTACTAAACAGGAAGACAACTGAAGACAACATCCTGTTTAGTCTTACTACTAAACAGGAAGACAACTGAAGACAACATCCTGTTTAGTCTTACTACTAAACAGGAAGACAACTGAAGACAACATCCTGTTTAGTCTTACTACTAAACAGGAAGACAACTGAAGACAACATCCTGTTTAGTCTTACTACTAAACAGGAAGACAACTGAAGACAACATCCTGTTTAGTCTTACTACTAAACAGGAAGACAACTGAAGACAACATCCTGTTTAGTCTTACTACTAAACAGGAAGACAACTGAAGACAACATCCTGTTTAGTCTTACTACTAAACAGGAAGACAACTGAAGACAACATCCTGTTTAGTCTTACTACTAAACAGGAAGACAACTGAAGACAACATCCTGTTTAGTCTTACTACTAAACAGGAAGACAACTGAAGACAACATCCTGTTTAGTCTTACTACTAAACAGGAAGACAACTGAAGACAACATCCTGTTTAGTCTTACTACTAAACAGGAAGACAACTGAAGACAACATCCTGTTTAGTCTTACTACTAAACAGGAAGACAACTGAAGACAACATCCTGTTTAGTCTTACTACTAAACAGGAAGACAACTGAAGACAACATCCTGTTTAGTCTTACTACTAAACAGGAAGACAACTGAAGACAACATCCTGTTTAGTCTTACTACTAAACAGGAAGATAACTGAAGACAACATCCTGTTTAGCCTTACTACTAAACAGGAAGACAATTGTAGACAACATCCTGTTTAGTCTTACTACTAAACAGGAAGATAACTGAAGACAACATCCTGTTTAGTCTTACTACCAAACAGAAAGATAACTGAAGACAACATCCTGTTTAGTTTTACTACTAAACAGGAAGATAACTGAAGACAATATCCTGTTTAGTCTTACTACTAAACACGAAGATAACTGAAGACAACATCCTGTTTAGTTTTACTACCAAACAGGAAGATAACTGAAGACAACATCCTGTTTAGTCTTAATACTAAACAGGAAGATAACTGAAGACAATATCCTGTTTAGTGTTACTACTAATACTTCCTGAAGCTATTTAAGAAACACTAGGCATGTTTCAATCTTATTTTGGAATTATTTCAGGAACTATGATAGGCCTATATGCAAATGCTAAATACATTTACAGAATCCACTAGTAGGTCCTACATCATAGTAGGCTCCGATTAAATGTATATTAAATAGCATGTTTTAGTAAATATTAAATCCGTGGAGTTTTTACATTTTATTTACTTACCTATAAAACATATGATACTACTATGGCCCATGTGTAAAAATGAGGCTGAGCTAAACAGAGGGTAGTTTGGAGTGAAAGGTGCAACGTTTTATAGCAAAGTAGATATAATATTAACTCACCTTCGACTCAACTCCACCTTTTGTTTCACTCGGTCTCATTCTTGTATACATGTCTATATTTGTAGCCTACTAACCTGCCTCTTCAAGAAAATGATTAAAAACATTTATTTTTAAAATGTGTTTGTGTGGAAAATGTATTCATTTTATTTTATGCACGAGAAAAATTGTTTTTTAAGAATTTTAAACATTCTCAAAACTATAGTTGATCCAGGGCTTTTATGGTAATGCCTGCCTGACAGTTATCAAAAGTAACAGATCAAATTTTGTATCCCTGCTCCAAACAATATGATCTGCAAAATCATGTGTTTAGCAGCTGTCACTTTTGCAAGTGAAAACTTATATATGTCTATACAAGAAAAATATATTAGTTTTTTTTAATTGTTGACTTTGAAATGTTGTAAGGCCTAGTGTTAATTTTTTCCACAATATTTAAAGTTTTAGCATTTCATCCCAAATATGTTTCAATAAATTATTATTATTTGTTACTAGCATTATTATTAATGTGAAAAATCTGAACAGGTAGTATTACACAAAGAAAAGAAACTCTCATAAACCTTTTTAACACTATTGTTTTATAATAAAGGAAATTGATAAAACTAAAGAAAAAGGAAAAATCACTACTAAGAATAAATTTGATGAATAAAGCCCACCTAGGGA
>CABFOV010002661.1:13886-35310 GCA_902141375.1 Timema poppense
ACCTAGGGAAAGAGGGAAAATGTGGGAAGAGTCCAATGCACAAAGGTGACACCTTCTTCCTTTCTTCTGTCTTCTATAGTAGAAGTAGTCACACACACATTCTCAAAGAAGAAGAAAGTACAAATAACACAAACAATGGATTACTCCATTTTGAATTTTAAAAAGAAACTGTTAGACACACATTGTGCCTACTGTTTTTGGGAGTAAAGATAAATTCCTTGATTAAGGTTAATATTTATAGAAAACTGATGATGATGATAGTAATAATAATATATAAGAAAATAATGATAATAAAAATGATATTTTTTAAAATAGTAATAATAGTAATGTTAATTTGAAAAATAATAATATTGTGTAAATAAACTGTCTAAATTGAGAACTGTTGCACTGTTTGGGAAATGCTCTTAATATTTTAGTGGTGTAGCAGGTTTGAAAGTCCTGGTTGTGGGTACCAGCATGGATGGGTACAGGCTTGTCCAGATCTTTGTGGTTCGTGTCAAAACCTTTTAACACTTGATAAGATTATTACTACAAATAAGTAATATTTGTTATGAACTTGCTTGTACCGGTACTTTTATTAAGTGTTTTCCAACAGGGCCGCAAGAACTTTGTTGTCCTCTTCATTGTCTTATAAATAAATACACTTCAGGGTCTACTGATAAATAAAATCTATCCTAATTTAAAAAAAATATCTTATTTTAGATTCATTATTCTTAAACAGTTTACTAAGTCTATTATAAAACTATAATAACTTAATAACTTGAAGTCTTAGCCTAGTATTTATTTATTTATTGAACACTGAGAAAGACTCGTTAATTCTTTTAGTACACTTTGGAGTTTTTTTTAATAAAATAAAATCCTAAAACTTGAGGTTAAGCCTACTGGTCTGTACAACACAATCTTAGGGTTAAAAGTTATAATTTCTATTCTTGATGCACATACTTAAATTTTTGAAAAATATATACTGATCACCGAGAAACACTCGCTATTTTTTTTATCATGCACTTCAATATTATATTGGAAAATAAATATTTAAAGATCACTAAAAATCCGTCTATTTTCCAAGGTTAACATGATCACACACCAAACTAATAATAACACAGTTTACTAAGTAGCCAAATTAATATTCATAAAAGATACTGTATTATCAAAATTTGTAATTATTAACAGTAACTTAGATAGGCCTAAATACACAAACAATAAAATATTTTGTAGTATTCTTCTATTAGACCTACTCATGCGGTTTTATTAATTGTATTTTATAAGTTAATGCATTGTTATAATGTTGATTTAAAAATGTTAGATTTTGCTTATAAGAATATCCATTTGGCGGTTATTTTTCTTGTGAAAGTAGCATTTGTTTTTTTGATAAAAATTAATTATCAAAAGCAAGAGCTCGTTAAAAGTGGCCTTACTTACAAAAACCAATATGGCACACTGAAATGAAACAATACAGACAGTTTATGACATAGGTGACCCTGTTGGTGACTGGTATTAATAATCATGTTTACATAATTTAAACTTTATATTATTTCATAAACATTTTGTATCTTTTTTTCTTTATTGATACGAACCATTTATTTATGTTAAATATATGTGAGGGGGCGGGGGTAGTTATAAAAATATTAATAACTGAGTATAATACCATTAAATGTATAATTTGGCACATTATTTAACCTGTAACTGCCACAACAGTTGAAACAAAAACCAGAATGAATTATTAAACTATATCTTTAATTTAATCATGGAAAATACATTTCTACAATAATACTTTGGGATACTTTTAGTGATAAAAATATTAATACTTAGCAAATAATAATTATTTCCAAATATATTGACAACAGTGACTTTCAGACAATGTTTGCTTGACTGCTAGCTGTCAGAGACCACCAAAGAACTGGTGGATCAACTGTACTTTAGTGTTTAGCTTAATATTGAGTGTGATTTAACATTTTATCTGTTTTACAATTTGGGTTCTAAAAGTTACTGAAGCATTTTAAGAACAGCATTACAGAAATGGTTAGCCACTGGGGTTGTTTGACTTAGCGCTAAATTACCCGCAGAAGTTGCCCCGTAGTCTTAGGTGTAGAAAGTTGTTTTTTACAACTCGATTTTCCATTCTCTTTTCAGTCTAATGTTGCTATACACTAACCCCTCTTCCTTAGATTACGCAACTATGTCAATAATCTTTGAGTTGAACTAATACTCTAATACACTACTAGCTTTGACCAAGGAGGTTAATTGTCACTCCCTATAATTAGCAGGTTGTCCAGTGACCTGGAAAACAGAAAAAAGTCAGGGAATTTGCTTGGGCAGGAAAAAGTCATGGAAAAGTCAGGAAATTTGATTGAATTTCTGGAATTTTCACAAATTCACTCAAAATTATGCAATTTTAACTACAATAGTCAAAATTGCAGTTTTCTTCCAGTTAATACTCACTGGTAATCAAATTTGACACAATTTTGTCCCTGTTGAGTATAATAATCTCAATTCTTAAAATCAACAAGTGATTCTCATTTCATCTTTTCACCCTTCTAATGCCCGTATTCAGCCAAAGTTTAGTCATAATTATGCGCATGTGTGGGAATTCAATTACATTTTAGAAAAATAAACTAAAAAGGAATGATTTCATGATTGCATAACAATATTTCTCATTCACTAATCCTATTTTGTCTTAATGCTTCTTTAATTTCGTTTTACAGTATACATGATTATGACACCTTAAGTGTCAAAACGTGTCGGAATAAAGTATTCCAGCATCTTTCCAATGCTGGAAATGCACAAGGAAACAGATAAGGCTTAGACAATTGGACTACATTTTCTACTTCATTTAAACTTGTTTCATATTTGTTAACCTATAAAATAATTTTATACTTGGCAACTTTAATTCAAACCTTAAACATTGTTTCATCATAAATGGCATGTTCTCAAGTCGGTGTATGACAATTCTCAATTATTTCATTTTAGCTTATTTTGCAGGTGTTAACCTCTTGACTTAAATTTAATCATTTGTGTTTTAACTTACTTGAACTTAAACATTGTTTTGTCCAACATACTTTGCTAAATTTTACAACAACCTTTTAACATGTTTTCATGTATTTTAGACATATATATAAACTAAATTGGTTATGAATATTCATTATATGCCTAATGTTCATAATTTGACAATATGCTCTTACCATAATTAACCCAATTATATATTTTGAATTAAATTTTCAATTGATTACATCAACTAGCTTAACTAACTCATTAATCCACCCTTTTTATATATCTTTTGAACAATATTTCTTAGTCTTAACTTTAATAAAAAGGAATGGTTCTCATAACAATTTTAAGCTATACTAGTGTAAGGCGAGCTTTTAATGTCTTGATATTATCTCACTTAAATCTCATTTAGATTGTACTACTCAACAGCCCATTACTTTAGGATAAGTCCCTTATTGAGTGACACAATTTCAGGATGTGTGTGTGTCAAAAAATATTATTGCATTAAATCGTGATCTTAATAAAACAATAGTTGTAATATAATAATGACTGGAAAAATTAGAAATTGACTCTAGAAAACCTGTAAAAGTCAGAGAATTTTAAAATATAGTTTTGCTGGACATCCTGAGATTATTTTTTTTTCATATATGGAAGTTTTTCTTCATCCATACAAGAAATTACTGGTGCATTTCATATTACTTATCCTCCTCATTCTTACCCCATTAGACTAGTAAATCACATATTTTATTAGTACTTGTGTTATTTGTTGAATGTTTTAATTCATAATTCCTTGAGTATTGTTTGTACTACCATAAGAACCTAAACTATGTATAGCCTAGTCTTTACTTTGCGCTGCAAGTAGAATCACAAGAAGGTTTGTTTAGTACTGTCAAACTTTTCTACTGTAGTCTCCAGAGGAGTACAGAAAAAAATATACTTAATTTTTTTTTTTTTTAATTAAAATATACTAATACAAAAGCTATAACACTCACTTGTTACAAAAATATTACTCTTTTGATTGAATTTTTCTTCGACTCAAGATAACTTTGACTTTTGATCGTTATAAACAAAGAAAAAAGTACACCAAACAGCTATATTAGATTAAACATTGAAATAAGGATAAAAAGGAAAGACCTACACACTTACCAGAAAACTATAGGTCTAAAAGCTCACAATTAAAACACAACAAAACATATCATTGTGTAATTTTTGGAAGACACCAGTTTCCCTCTTCAGCAGAGAGAGTAAAAACAGACTGGACTATGGCAGCATAACTATAGGTTGATCATGGTCACATGGTTTCTGGTGTTGCATCAAGAAACAGGCTACAACAGAATCTAAGTGGCCATGATCTACCCATAGCCGTGCTGCCTTAGTCCAGTCTGTGTTTTACTCTCTTCTGCTAAAGAACGGGACCATTGTACCCCCAAAATTACATAGCTCTGTCTTTTGTTGTGCTTTAATTGCGAGCTTTGAGGACTACAATTTTCTGGTGTTTTGATAGTTATATGTAGGGAAGTTTGACTTTATAACATTTAATGTGATCTGTTCATTTGTATTTTAATAAATATTGCAGTATTAAAGCATGCAAAAGTGACTAATGCTAAGTTTTATAATATTATTTTATTGTCTAATATAAATGATAATTTTTCCAGGAATGGATGATTCAAAAGTTATACCTCATGCAAGAAGATACAACATTGTGCAGATACAATATCAAAGTACAAGACGCTGTTAAGTGTTTATAAATTTGTCCAAGCAAACTCAAGACCATTAATGAGTCCTCTTTATTAGATAGTAGTGAACTTTTTAGAGGGAAGTTTTATTCACATGTTGTTTACCTCAATATAAAATGCCCCCCCAAAACTTAGCTGAGAAAAGAAGAAAAAGAGTAGTACTCACAGTAATGGAAAAACTAAAGATCATTCAAAAAAGACAAAATGGAGAATGCATTAGTAAATTAGCTCGTGAATATAACATTGGTGAACAAACTGTACGAGACATTTTGCACAACAAAGACAAACTGTTAAATTTTGTTTCTGCTTCATGTCCTGATGGCACATTTAAAAGGAAAACGCTTAAAATGTCGTATTTTCCTCATTTAGATACAGCTTTATTTAAATGGTTTTTAGAAAAACGCGCAGAGGGCACTGTAATATCAGGACCTCTATTGCTTGCAAAAGCTACATCTCTTCATGAAGAGCTTGGTATACAAAAACCATTCTATGCATCACCTGGCTGGTTGACCCGGTTCAAAAACCGCCACGGTATAAGATTACTAGGAAATCAGAATGAGAACATTAATGGTGACCCTTATCATTCTGATAGTGAAAACCTAATAAAAAACTCCACAGTGACTTTGGACAATTTTGATGATGGTGTTGATACTAATGATGGATCCGACTTGTTTTGGAAGTCTTTACAGGTGAAACAATTTTTGCAGAAAGAGGAAAATACTAGAGAAAGTGATGATTCAAGTAAAAATTTGGAATTCTACACCAAATTGTCATCATCAGAAGCCATAAGCTATGCTGAAAATGTCCTTTTGTATCTTAAACAACAAGAATGTGGTTACAACAAACTTGAAAATGTCACTAAGACATGCACTTTCATGAGAAGTAGTGTGAATAAAGGTGACGGTCAGAGACTTATAACTGATTACTCAAGTGTTGTTAACGGTCATGCAATGACTCAGCAAGGTATCGATATTGATGATGATGCTAATGATGAGGCGCTTTTATTCTGGAGGTCTTTGCATGTGAAACCACGTTCTCCAAATAAGGAAACTGTGAAGAATGGTGATGAATCAAGTAAAAAGGATGTTATAAATAATAAAGTGATCCTATCAGAAGCTGTAAGTTGTGCTGAAACTGTACTGATGTATCTTAAACAAGAATCTGATGAAAAGGACATTGAAGATGTCAATACTATGTGTAATTTTCTAAATGGTAATGTAGAGAAAGATGGAAATCAAAGGTTAATAACAGATTATTTTGAAAATAAATGAATACTTTGTGTGTGTGTAAATAAATGTTTATTTTAGTACCATCAACCATATATTTTATTTTCAATTTTTTAAATACATTTGAAGGTATAGAAGCCATTCTTTTTTGCTGCACTATTTTATTCTACCATTTGTTCTAATATGTTCATGGTGTGGAGAGATATCAGTTAAATAATTTGGTTAACTGATGTCTGTCCAAACCAATTCTATAATTCATCCCCTTCTTTCAGCTTCTATGGCATGTACCTCCTTCTATTGATATGACCTTAAAAGTATTTTATGTTTTAGTGTTAAAAGTCTCAATATATAAAAAATGTTCCCCACGGTCAAAATTATTCATATTTATATGGTTCTGAAGTAAAGCTTTAAAATCTCTTATAATGTAATTTAAAAAAATCAACAAATGAATTACACACGCTGCGGTGGTCACATGGTCTGAGGGGCTACTCTTGCAGTAGAATAGACTGCATATGACAGAAAGATCAGGGTTGGGTATATTGAGGGTGGTTTTCCAAAATGGTTTTCCACTCTCCCTCCATCCAAATGTAGGTAGACTTCCTCTAAAAATAACCTTTCTAATCCCTAAAATAATTACTGTAATTATGGTACATAAGCGTATAACCCAAACAAATAGTAAGATGCGCTAAAAAAAATTGAAATTATATTCTTAAAATGTTTTGAAATAAAATTTGAAAGTTTCTACAAATAAAAAATATGCTTTTTATTAGCTATCTCAAGTGTTTAAAATGATGCAAGATGCTCTGGATGATACTTAAAATATCTTGAAATTTCCACAAAAAAATATGGTATATATCGCATTTGAAGACTAAGCCTCCTTTTAAAATCACTTTAAATAGTTGATACTCTTTTTTGACCATAATTTATGGTATTTGAAACTGCAATGTTAATCCTTGAATTTGGAGCAATAATTAAGAAATGCATGAAATTGTAGCAGATGACAAAGGATAAATTACAAGTAAAATTTTAGGTGGTTATCATGTCATATTAATGGTGTCGTTTAGTCTCCGGCGTTGAAAAGGTCACTCACTGATTCAGACAAACTCACTGAAAGTCCAAATTGTGGTCTGGAAATTATTACAGTTGTCACAGCTCATCCCATCTTTTACCGTCACTAAGAAAACTGTTTGTGAAATTTTCACTAACAAAACTCAATAATTCTCCCTTTAGTTTATTTTCCATTGAACTTACACAAGTGTTTCGTTCGGGATTCTAGATGAAAGACCCAGCTTCTCCTCACATCTGCCTCCCAGCATGCTCCTTGAGGCCCCAAAAATCTCAAGAGATATGGTGGTATTAAAATAAGGTAGAAATTTGAAATATTTGTTTAGAAACATGGGAAATTAAAGTAGAAACAGAAAGAATCCATGTGGAAAGAAATAATAATAAAAAAGCATGAGAAAAATTCAAACTACCACTAAATGGATGCAAGATCTGTTGTCTGACAGTTTGTTGACATTAACATATGGTCATTGTAAACAAACAACATTTATTTTTTTCTCATGAGCCTTTGAAATTAAAAATGAACGAGATTGGTTGACGTGTCTGTGTCATCACAGTCCCTGTCTTCCCGCTCTGTAAATAAATATGGGTCTTCAATTCCTCTCTTCTTCCTGTTGAGTTGGCTATCATGGATCGTGTTGGAACATTTAAAAGATGATAGAAATTAAATAACAGCTGATCAGTCTTGTTTTAAAAATGTAGACGGAATATAATGCTTAAAACCAGGTAAACAAGTATAGTCCTTGTTGGTTTTATATAATTAAGTATAAAGTAAAACTAAATAAAATATAAACCAACATAATTAAAATTCTTGCATTACTGATATTAACAAATTAGTTTATTGAATAAAAATACTAAGAAAGAAATGTCATATTCAAATAGCCCAAAAATAAACACAGGACCCCTACCAATAATTAGTTCACTTGCCAGTTGCCCCATTATAGATGGCATAACTATTGTATTACAATAAGAGTCTCAGAAACTCTACCTAATGTGGACAGAGATGGTGTCGAGTTATTGAAATGTCAAGTTTTATGAATGAACTTGCATAAGATGCATGTTTACTAAACAAAAATGAATCACAGTACTGTATTGAATATTATAGGTACAGTTTTACTGTACTGTAGTATTGTATACTACAATAACAGTAATATACGTACAGTACAATATATTACATGTTAATATAATGGTGGATATACATGTGTGTAATATAAATAAATGCAGTACAGTACTGTACATATAATATTGTATTGATTCGAATAACACATTACTAAATGGGAAAACTAACAAACACAGCACTTGTAAAAACACTACAGCTCGAGTGTTCCACTCGAGTTACACAGCGAGGTTATACAGTTGAATCAGCAGGGTTCTTACAGACATACGAAACATAGATATAAGTACTTTTCAATGACTTTTTAAGGACTAATGGCGCTATTCTAGAGTATATAGTGAATGCTTAGTGGACTGATAGTGTGGTCCCAAGCACACTATCACTCCACTCCATCTTTTAACCTACGATGACGCAAGCAAACACGGTCGTTAGTGTTTACAAAGCATTCACTTAATCATATTCTTTCATACAGCCCTAAAACTGCTATTTATCGTACTGCCGAAAGCTAAACAGGTCAATAAAAAAATTATAAACCATACCAAATTTTAAATAAATGGAAAACAATAACTTTTCACTTAATTTGATGAAAAACAGATAGGACTATAAAAATAATATAGCTTTGTTGTCACTTCAATCTCCTTGGTGTATTGGTTAGTGCAGTCATTCTAGATTCAGTACATATTGTAGTATGGCTAGAACAGGAATGTAAGTGCTAAGGTGGATGGGAGATGAACTAATAGCTATCGGTGGGCATTTTAGTGCAAAACTGTAATTATAAATACTTAAAAGTGTTAATAGGTAGTCAGAAATATTAAAAAGAATTATTACAAATGGTGGTTTTAAAGCAACTTATTAAAAAAAATTGTGAACACACATGAATCGAGATTTTTATAAATAGGAAATTAAAAAAAATCGTATTTCGACAGTAGCGCTAATACGTTTGTCAGAGAATGTAACACTGTTTTCCCTTGCCCCCATAGTCGCGCCCATGGGATGAGATATCTATCTCTGAGCTGATGACACGATAACAAATAAAACAAAGAAGCGGGAAGAGCAGCGGAGAGTAAAGTAAACAGCAGAAAACAGCTAATATTTGATTAAAGAGGACGCGCTAGATTGTTCATGCCCGAGTGCATCTTAAATCATGGTCTTTACAGCCATTATTCACAACCATATAAAAATATTTAAACCTGAAAATTCTAGCAATTTAAAGATTTTTCTAGGCCTTGAACAGACACATTAAATTCCAGTTCTTTCAAGGACCTTACAAACTCTGTGAATAACCTTGGTTTGTGATGACTGGCGCTAACAACTGTGTGCACGTGTCGAGTTACACAGAATATCGAGTGTTGAGTTTCCGAGACTACTGTACTAGCAGTGCCAACATTAAAAATTCATCAATGCACTAACTTATGGGATATAAATTATATTAATTACACTAAGGTGTAGGAATGAGACTTATATAATTTTAAAAAATGTACCCAGATTTGGGTGTAAGGATGTTGGGAAACCACCCTCATTACCCCAGCCCAGGTTTCAAACCCTAACCTCTCTCTCAACGACAAGCTAAACAAACTAAGCAGGGCATTTAGACCACATTATCACCTGCTTCGGGTGAGGTATATTTTTATAAAATGCCTTCATACCAGTCAACATGTCACTGTGTTTCGAACATTCTATACATGAATCTGTTTCCACTTTATCAAATTTCTGGATCTTTGGAGTAAGGTGGAAAATGCAACTAATTACTTAACATCTGTATTTACTTAGTTTTTGTTGGCTATGATTGCACACAGAGAAGATTGTACAATTTTTTTCTCAGCATCTTTGTCAGGTATGCATTAAAGATTGTTTCTATAAAACAAACAAGTGTTTGTACAACACACATAACTATTAACACTAATATTAACTGAAAGCATTGTTTTAAATCATATTCATTAAAAAAAAATGAAACAATGGAAACTAAAATGAAAAAGAAATTTTTTACCATATTATTTACAATATTATTTATTATTCTTACCAGCTACTATAATGTATAAATAATTCATTCTTTTAAATTAAACTTGTTGAAGAATCTTAACTGTGTGACACAATAAAGAAATTCCCTAAGCCAGCAAAATAGATATGAGCCCCTGTCACCAAGTGTCACCAAATGACATCATCCAGGGACTAGTGGAAGGAAAAAAATCTGCTGGCAGGTATAGGGACCGAGGCAACCTTGTACTCTTAACAACCTTGTTTTTTTATTCATCCCACTTCTCATGCCTTGTGAGTTGATCCACCAGCAGTCTGGCTTAAATATATTAAACTTGTAACATTTCTAATTAATGACTACCGCCAATTAATGTCCAATGATGTGGGATTATTTTTTTCAATATCTTCCTATAATTTAGCTGGCAACCACCATTATATTCCAGAGTGTGTCAATGTTTCTAGAGTGAAACAAAATATTTATAAATTAAGTTATTAATATTCGTTTAAACAATATGTGCGGATTAACCTCAACACATACATGCTAACTTTTAAAAATACATAATTTAAGTAGGGATGAATAATTTGATACACATACACCCTTTTTTTACATAGATGTGACTAATGACTACATGAAACATACTATTGTACCCAACTAAAATCGCTATAAAATTATTTTTTAATTTAAAAAATGTTCCAAATGTAGATAAGATCATGGTTAATTTATTTTGCTATTGCCAGCATCATAGTCTTAAGCTCATGCAACTCATAAATCAAGTTATTATGACATGAAGGCCCCAATTCACTCATCACATATAACAAACAATGTTTAAATGTGCATTACATTAGGCCCAAAGATTGATAAAAATTTAAACGTAATGTGTATTCTTGCTGTCACTTTTTTTTCATCACTTCGTGACTATTAGAGCCAGAATTTTTGTCTTCAAAGCTGTAAAATATTCAAGCTAAATCAAAGTTTTCAAAGTTGCACACATCCCTACAATTTACCTTTATAGGGTATGACTAATGGGCTAACCAATAAACATCAATCAATTCAAATGGTGATTATAGAATATTTGAGTTGGGTTATTAAAAACCATTCAAGTGTTGAAAGATTTAATAATGCCTATCACTTCAATGAAATTCTCACAATGTTTTATAAAGTGAGTAAATCTTAAATGATTCTTGGTAATAATAACAATAAATCTAGCCCATTTAATTAGCTACTTTTAAAATATAATTTTTTAAAACTACATTTACTAAGAATTTGAGATTTGTTTGAATATTAGGAGTATTTAGCAACTAATTAGTATTTGAATAATGCTGTATATGTTATGTACTACACCAAACGAGAACAATCCAGAAACTTAGAAGAATGGTCTCTTTGTGGTGAAAGTGTAGAGGATGCGAGAAAAGGTAAGGGTGTTTGTACTTTTTATAGTAAAAATAAATCAAATACTGCTCCAGTAGAAACCTAGGGTTTAATTTTCTTTACATGGTAATATCAACAGTTGTTGAATTTCTGTCATGAGCATCACGGCTTTTGAGGGAAAACATTTTAAGCGAAAAGAAAAAGTTTTTACTAAATCCAAGTACAGTCTTTACAGATATTTTAGTACTGTTAATATCACCATGTGATTAGGTGTCATTAGAATAAACTATAAAGGGAAAGGAATTTATGAAAATTCAAGAAGTCCAATAATCAACTCAAAAAATCACATAAAACAATTATTCTTGATTAAACCCATTTTGCCCAACATTCCTTTTCGATTAGTTTAAGAATCATATTTTGTTTCCTTATAAAATATTTTTTTATAAAGTTTTAAAATATAATATACAAGATATTCATTAATGTGTCATTCTCCAAGCTTTTCTGGAAAATATTAATCTGTTTATTTTTAAAATTTTTGTTTTTACAAGAAACAATAGGTTAATTATTTATACCTCCAAGTTTAGGTTTGCATGAGTTTCAAACATCCTATCTTTCTGCTAACTTTAATTTTAAGTCCTTACCTGAAATTTCACCATTAAACTCATAGAAAACATAACTATGGCATGCCAACATTTAAAGTACCTAAAGTTATATGTGAGAGTAAGCCAACATTATAAGTCGCTAAAGAATATAATGTTTTAGACCTGGGGTTGGCAACCTTTTTGAGCCCCGATCAACTTATAAACTTATCAGGGGTCTAGCTATCACACATAATTTCTTCACTCTATTTTTGATTTTTTTTTTGTCCATCTTATATGTATTCCTTAGATTCAATCTTTTCTTAAATACTCATGACCCCAATTTCCCCTCCAAAAAATAAAATGTGAATTTTCATACAAAACAATTTAATCTTCTTATAACATTACCAATTATAACCAATCAAAGTTGATTTGGTCATACTCAAATATTATTTAAAACTACTTGATATATTTGTGAGCTTAGAAGGCTCAAAGAACAACTTTTCATGGTGTAGTTTTCTTATGTGGTTGTCTAAAAATTGTCCAATCGCGATTGACTATTTGCCGATCCTTGTACTAGACCAACACTCAAAACCAGCTATCTCACCTACCTGTCCATTCCGTTTTTGAGAAAACAAAAAAAGTTTTAGACTTTTGATTTTGTTAGTTTATAGACTAGTTAATGGATTTACAAAGAAAACTGTAACCACAAATATTTTACATCACTAGCAGCTCAGTCCTATTCAAATCTCATTTATCAAAATAATATTCAAATTATATTTTATATACTGAGCTTACTATAATTGTGCCAGTATTAGGTCTAACAATGATAAAAGGAGCTATATTACATGTTTAAACATAGAGAATATGCTAGTTTATGAAAATAATATTTTACATAAATATGTACATTTATAAACAATTTGAAATGTTGATACATAACAAGAACAAAAATTATTTTTGAAATAAATATTTACATAATATATAATATACAAGTAATAATTGTAAACCCAAACCATGGTGTAATCAAAATAAAATTAATCTCCACAGCATAGCTAGGGAAATCTGAACATAATGACATATTATATTCAAGTCTTTTTTTTTAAGGCAAAGAGCAGACAAAATTTGTTTTGTTATACATTAAAATACACTCCTAAAAAATTTAGCCCATCTCAAGCACCAATATTAATGCCCTGTACAAAACATTTATTTTGCATTATGAAATGTGTTAAATTCATTCTTAGATTTCATGAATAACAAAAATGTCAATTTTTTTTGTTAGTAACGATTTTTTTAAGCTAAGGGCACAAATAAAATGTTATATCTGTAATTTTATTTATCCATTATAGAATTGAATGCAACAAGTTAACACTAAAAGTCTCATATATACACTAATCGGTGAGAATACAATAATACAGTATTTTACCATGCTACGCATAGTTTAGTAGCACATTTAAATAATACGCTCACATAGAAATATTATTTAATATATTACATGAAATATAAAATAAACTTGTAAAAATACACAAACTTGTTGAATTTGTATGAGAATGTTGATAAAGTATTACAATTTGCCAAGATTTCCACTTGACTTTGTGTCCAGCACAATGTGAGTCACCGATTGTGTTCTGTTTGATGTAGGCATTTGAAAGGTTACAAGAGAAGATGGTTGAGTACTACTTGAACCACTTATATTAGCTGTGCTCTCAAGTCCATTGAATTTGCTATTACAACTGTTATTACCGTCTTCTAAGAATACCCACTTTTCAAAGCTGCTGTTCCTTCCCACACCACTCTCTGGGGTCCGTGGCGTTAGTGACGAGAAACTAATAAACTTCCCGGTGCCACTTTGGGATGCTGGTGTGTGGTTGCTTAGTGAAGGAAACTGAACAGTTACCAGAGAAGGTGAAGATGAGTCGGACTTTCTGGGAGGAACAGGAGGGCGAACAGGCTTGAGCTTACGTACCTCCAGATGATTCATATTTTCATTAGCAGAGGTTCCACTGCTTTCTGTTTGAACTCTCATAGGTATCCTTGATCTTTCAATGTTACCAGACGGTCCTGCTGCATTTTTTATTGCTGTCACTGTTACATTATTTCTTTGATGTTGTGTTGGGCTCTCAATGACTTTTGATGTTTTAGTTTGCATAACAGTATTACCTGCAATAATGGTTCCTATCTCTTGTTGATCTCCATCACTACCCATTGAATCTGAAGATAAACTTGAGTCAGCCTGCGGCTCACGATTTCTTTGGGAAGTAAAACTGACCATTTTAGGTGCATTGTGGGAAATATTTTCTAAAGTAGATGACTCAATTGAGGGCAAACCATCTTCATCTCTTGTCGTCACAACTTGAATTTCTGTTATGTATGTCATCGAGGGTGATGTTGCATATGAGGATGTGTTTATTACTGGAATAGGTGAGGTTGGTAGTTCTGGAGGTTGGGCATCATGTTCATCATCGAATGTGTCTCCAAACATTGCCGTTGTAGAATCCACTGTGCTTGAGGCTGTAAAATAAGGATCTGTGGCAGATGTGACAAGTATGCTTGAATCAAAATCAGAATTGTTTTGTGTGGAACTGACATGAACACTGCTAATTCCTGTGTTGCTCGATGTGACTAAAGGTGACTGTACCAACTCTAGCGGATGTCGCTCATTTTGATAAGGATGGTCTCTTATAGGCGTAGAGCTAATTATTTCAGAGGAAGACATATGAAATGGAGTTGAACTTACAACCCTTCTTGTGGGATGATCAGGAGAGCAAGCAGTGTTTGAAAGAGAAGGTACAATATCTGTATTTTTCCTAGTATTCACACTTGAACCTTCTTTTGACTCAAATATTGATGTTGGAGCAATGATCACTTGAGATGTTACAGCATTTGAATCTTTGTTTATATGAAGTACCATTTTTTGTTGATTATTTTGTTGTCTTAAGCATCCATCATCATCATCCTCCTCAATGTCCTCTTGGTTATTAATTCCAATTCCATCTAATTGCGAATTCAAAGCACTGTTCTCTTGAGAATTATCTTTATGAAAATGGTCAATATATGACTCTGTTGCTTTTGAATCATTTGAATTCAAAATAGTTAAATCTGTAGTATCGTTTAGAGAGGAGTTCTTTTGGTGATTAATGTTAACATTTGGATTACCTATCTTATCAAAAGTGTTGTCATATGTCACAGTTGTTGTGCCTGATTGACTTGAATTGATAGGGAATGTGATGTGTGTTTCAGTTATTGAACTAAAAGTATTTATAGTTTTTGGATCTGTGAAGGACTTGTGAGAGCTTGGGGGGGCATCTGTTTGCTGAAGTGCTTCCTCCATTGTTCCCCAGTCTGAAGACTTTTTTAGTCGACGTCTTTGGAAAGTGTCCATAGCACCATCTAGTCGTGGCTCTTTTTTGTAAGAAGTTCCATCATCACTGTCTTGACAAGAAGGTAAAAATTCATCTCCTGGGGGAGGAAGAGGGGCTTTGCGTTTTTTAGTTCCATGAGGAGTACCTCCATCAGCTAAATCCAAAGAGACTGCTCGTTCTAAGATACTCATTGGCTGTTCACTGTCCAATCGTGATAAATCACCTAAAGAGGCAGCTTTGCGAGTATTTTCGTTTTCTAATGCGGCCATATCAGGGGGGGGACTATGATGAATTGTGATGTGAGAGGAGTTTAATTCAATTGTAGTTCCACCTTTTTTGCCTTTTTGGCTTTTTTTACAACTGTCATAACTTTCTTCATCAGCCTCTAACCTCTCTAGATCAGAATCTGAGTCAGTGTGAATTTCACTGAGGTTTCTGTCTTCGTTATATTCAGAATTAGCTCTACCCAGCTCACCAAATTCATCAGTTTTGACTGAAGTGGAATCCAAATTTCTAGAATTTTCACTTGAATTGTCACTCATTCTTTCTTGGGTGTTCTCTATCTTGGAAGTTTCCATTGAGATGTTATGACTCGCAAGCGTATTTGCTTCATCTGTTGTGGAGGTTTCAGGATTGTTTAAGTGTCGAGCTAAACTTGCAAATGTTGTGAGAATTTTCCCTCCATCTTGTGTTGTTAATTTTGAACTATTTGCATCTGGGTACATGCTTGTCACAATTAGGTCCAGTGTGCCACCTGTCTCGTTAGTGTTGTGTTTCACTCCTAGATCATTCTTAATAAACTTAAGATGTGAATTATGTAACTCTGCTGCATCTTTAGAAGATGGTGGAGGTGGTGCCTTCCTCTTGTTTGGTTTAGCGAGCATTCTCTCACTATCGGTGTCATAACTTGTTGCAGCAGCCTTTGCATCTCCTTCATTAGAACTATCCTCACTCAAACTATCTTGTGAAATAGTGCGTGTCCTTTTTTCGATTTTAGTTGTAGATATATTTTCATCAAGTGTAATTATTGTATTGGGGTTATTCAGTGACTTGCGATTACTTCTTGCAGCCATTGCAGCTTTCTGAACTTCTTCAGGTATTTCAGTTGGAATATTTCTTTCTCTCTTAGCTCTATCAGAAACACCAAACTCGTCAATGTACCCTTCTTGTTTAGTATCTTTTACAACCTTGACTATATTTTTGCTTTCTGTTTGCTTTGGTTCTTTAGTATCTTTTTCATTTTGTGGTTGGGATTCATCATCTGTTGTTTCAGAGGTGCTACCACTCTTCTTCCTATCAATGTGGTGCAATTTTTCTTTTAAGTTTTGAAAACCTTTAGTAATCAGTTGTTTTACATTACTTTCTTTATTATTATCGTCACCATTTGCTTCTACATGTGGTAAACTGGGATGAGCTTCTGTAGTAGAATGTTTACCACTAGCTGCTTTACCTCCACCTAAATTTCCACTTAGTGAACCTCCTTTAGATAGTTGTTTCTGTAACTCCACTGGCCCAACATCAATTCCTCTTTCATCATAAAAGGTGTCAGCTATAGGTCTTCTACTATCAACCACATCAATACTTTCACTTAGTCTTGCTGTTGATGAATTGCTTTTTTGATTGTTAAATCGTCTTTTTAAATCTATAGGATCTAATGATTTTGAAGACGTGCTTTTACCTTTTTCGATTATAATATTCTGCTCATTTTGGTGTTTCTCTGGTTCCACAGTAGTAGGTTTCCCAGGTACATTTTCAATTTTCAACACTGGCACAGAAGTTGGGCTATTGTTACCATCTTCCGCTTGAGAGTTCCTCATGGAAATGTTGTAGTTTGGATCTGGAAGAACTCTGACACCAAACTTGTGAAACTTGCTAACAGTCTCTTCAGAACCGGGTGAACCGTGTCTTTCCTGAGTTCTTGTTTCTTGACCTCTTGGAGTAGTTCTCTTGGCTCTTTCGGGTTTGATAATGAGTCCATCTACAGGACTTACTGATGCCGCTGTCCTCTCTATCTTCATATGTTCCCGCTGAGAGTCAACACCAGAAGATGAAGAGCTCAGTTTTAGTGTTGGGTAGTCCCCTGCTGCTGAATCATCCACCGACTCTGACTTTGGCATTTTGGGGGATTTGGTGATACTATCCATTTGTTGCATTCTCTTGACACTTGCTTTCCCAATCTGTGATAAAAAGAAATTAACAATATTAAAATAAAATAATTAAAAGCCTATTTTTATATTGATGTTTCTAGAGGTTTACTCAAGGTAAGATTAAATAACACATGAGAGCACAATTGCACTATACACCAAATCATTTACTAAGAATCTTAAATTCCATGATTTTAAACCAACATTACCTCTTGAGAGGTGGTGTGCTTTTACAAATGTAATCTTAAGTTTTGATATAGTAGAGAACTGTTTTATATGGGAAGTATTATTTATATTCTATGGTAAAGGGTTAAGTGTAATAAAAGGTTCTGGCCTTAACTTAGCCCAAATAAAAACACCACCACCACAATCACCCTGAATATAACACGAGCCCTCAAAAATGAAAGTGTCTGGGTCATATAAATATAGAATTATTAAATCATATTTTCTCAACAGATAAAAGTAAGCTTTAGCCAGGTAACAGTTTTTTGTTTCCACATTTCCAAGCGATAATAATGGAAGAATTATAATCAAGGACATGGGTCGACAACCTTTTTGATATTGCCGGCCATATATATTTTTTTTAATGTTTGGCCGATTTGAAAAAAAATATCGAGCAAATAATTTCAACTTTGTATTTTTCACTAAGTAATTGTCTATTATTCTATTTTTATTAGCTCAAATGTTTGTTTGCTAAGTCTTTTGCTGGCCAGGTAAAATTGATCAATAGGTATGATTCAGCCAAAGGCCGTATATTGCTGATCCCACTGCTCTAGGGTATGAAAGAGAAAGTAGAGTTTCTTTAGAATGCTGTTCATAAATTAAACATTGTCTGGGCTGTTTCTATTTCTCGTCAGCGAATATAAGACCACCAATGTTTAAAAACACCTTTGTTTGGAATAAATCTTGTCTTACATGCAAGGGATTGGGCATTTTATTAGCCTATAAGTCTAAACTACATACATTATATTATGATTTTATTTTGTATCCCTTTGTAATTATTTAATTTGTTTTTAAACTTTTAATATGGTATGCAAGAACCACTCTAGAATTTATTAAATGTTAAATTTAAAATTACCATTTTAGTACAGTGATAAAAAGGCAAAAAAGGAGATTTTTAAAATTCAAGAAAATGTGTTTGTAATAACTTATCTATTCAAGATTTATAATCACACCCGCTTCAGTGGTTGCGTGGTCTAACACAATGCTCTTGGAGTAGACTGGACTGCCGATGACGGGGAGATCAAGGTTTTGATTAAATAATTGATTTGTATAAGGATTCATATCATGATATGGATATAATCACTTTTTGTTCGCATCTGTGTTTTAGTTGACTAATTTCAACAAAAAATGTTTATTGTAACATAACTAAATAATAATTACATATATTGTCTCGTGGAAATTTTTGTTCACATTAGTGAGAACGTTCAATATGTATAGTATTTTTTTATGTAATACCAATAGTTTTTGCAGCGCACATGGAGAAAGCATAGTTTTAATGCAATTTTTTATACCTTGTGTAAAACTATCGACATTTTTATGAGGAATAAATTAAATTTTCAAAATAAAATATAGCCTATGTTACACGCTGATAATGTAGCTTTATATTGGTGAAATAATTTTTTAAATCGGTACAGTAGTTTTTGAGTTTATCCATTACAAACAAAAAAACAAAAAATCAAATCTTTCCTCTTTATAATATTAGTGTAGACATAATATATCAAACAAATAATTATATTTGTTATTAAGTTGTAATTGTCGACATCTTTAGCAATCCTTAAAAATGTAGGAATGCCTCTGTGGTCTTTATGATAAAAGTCCAATTGTATTTTTGGTGCATAGGTTTTCGTTTTGAACTGATCTTTACTAACTTTAAAAGGGTGAGGTTAAGTAAATTGGTTTCTTTTTAGGTGGTGTTCAATGACTTCCTCAACTGAGAGGTTATTTTTGTGATCGATTCTCAAAAGTAGTTGAAAAATGCCGGGGAAACGTAAATCGAATGTCACAATGTTCAAATAAAGCTAGAATGATGAAAGTGTCCAGGAGCCAGGAAACTTCAGCCCAAGCAAAGGTTGGAAGGCTTGAACAGGCTCAGCTTCAGGCAACGCGCAGAGCAACCAAAACTATAGAGCAGTCAAAGAAACGACATCAACAACACGCTGCTTATCTGAGGTCCCAGCGAGCTGCCGAGGCGCAAAAAGAATCTCAAGTTCGACGCAAGGAGCAAGCTGAGTGGCAGGCTAACTTTAGGGCTGAAGAAACCCCTGAGGAATCCGAGTGATGACGTCAAGAGCATGCTGCTTATCTGGAGTCCCAGTGAGCTGCCGGGACGCAGGAAGCATCTCAAGCGAGCGAGAAGCAAGCTGAGTGGCAGGCCACCTTGAGAGCTGCTGAAACTCATGAACAGACAGAGCAACGATGTCAACAAAATGCTGTTCATATGTTGTCTCAGCGAGCTGTCGAAACTATAGAGGAAGCCGAAGCTCAAAATGTGCTGTTGCTGAAAGGGTGGCACTGCGGCGGCAAATCCTCAATAGAAACATGTAGAGTGTTTTTGAACATGCTGCATTAGAATACGATGCAACTTTCGACTATAGCAGCCATAGACTCATAAAAATAAAGAGGATGGAATTATGCGGCGCGTTGAAATGGGAGGAGGAAACACCTGGGCTGTGTTGTTCTGGTGGTAAAGTAAATATTTCTCGATTATAGGAATCAGTGCAACCTTTAAAAGAGCTTTTCTTATATGAGAATGAAGAGTCACGTCGGTTTCTGAACAACGTTAGAAAATATAATAGTTGCTTCCACATGACATCGTTTGGGGCAGATAGTGTCATTTCCATGCCAGGATTTTCACCCACTTTTATCATTCAAGGACAAGTGTACCACATAATCGGATCACTGCTTCAGGCGCCAAATACAGAGCCACAATTTGTACAGATATATTTCATGGGAGATGAAGCAGCAGAGACTGAAAGGCGCGTTAGCATTGTCCCAGGAGTTGAAAGAAATATGTTACTAAAAATACGGAGGATATTTAACAAACATAATATTTTGATTAAGGAATTTAAAACCGCCATGGAGAATATGACCGATGAGAGCTGCAAGGTGGTGATTCACCCTGACCGTGTGCCACGCGGGCAGCACAAGCGGAGGTACAATGCGCCCACCACAAATGACGTAGCAGCCATCGTGTCGGGAAACAAACATACAACCAACAGGGACATCGTGCTACGTGCGCGGCATAACACACTGTACTGCGTTGCTGGCACACACATGTTTTACGATGCCTTACAGTACCCAATCTTTTTTGGAAGGGCCAAGAAGGATATCACTTTGAAATATCTCAAATTAATCTTCAAACTGGTCCGCCTGTGCCAAACAAAAAAATATCCTCTATGGATTTTTATGCATTTCATATAATGATGCATCGAGACAATTTTAATTTACTACTTCGCTGCAGGAGACTGTTACATCTATTTCTAGTCGACATGTATGTGAAGATTGAAAGTGAACACTTGAGGTATATTGTAATAAAAAAAAAATATATATAATAATAATAATAAACTAATAGTTTTAAATGAAAAAATATGTTTTCTTTATCTATATGATTCGTGTTTTTGTTGGGCGCCACCCCTGGTATCTAGGGGAAAATAATAATCAAAAGGAACAATACATTTACCTCGGCTATAAACTCAGTGGCACGACGACCCTCAACCTCGAGACCACTGGGTAAACTTAAGACTAAAAAACATGAACAATTTAGATTTTTAAAAAAATGTAATTTAGGCAACAAATAAAAATAAATGTATAAAAAAAAACAATTGTTGGCACTTTTGTGAATTTATTGTTGTTTCCCTTTTGTTCACATCCAAAT
>CABFOV010002661.1:52911-80308 GCA_902141375.1 Timema poppense
CCCCCCCCTTCTAAACTCCTATTTCTGTTACTTGTATCTCACCAAATTATAAATTCTACGTACAAATATTTTGTCAAGAAAATGGCGTTTGGCGTAAACATAACCATACTATATAAAATATATTTGTATAAATCGAAGCTCTACACACACACACACACAAAAAAAACCCAACAAAAGGGGTGTGCACTTTTGGTTTTTCCACGTACTTCCCCTTAAAATAATTTAATTTTAGCTATATGTCCATTATTACTTAATAACTCACTCTAAGACTCGCGAAGTAAATTAAGTTTAAAAGTAATCTATCTCATTTTAAATGATAGGTAGAAAATATAATACCTCACAAAAACCAGCACGACAGATGTGAGTTTGTAGGGATCAAGAATGTCAGTGAGTCAGAAGAGGAGCTCTAAAATTTCAACTCACCGCGAGAAAAGAGTCATCCAGCGTTTTTCTTTTGTCACCACGGGCTCCCGCGATGACCCCCAGGGGGCTCCACGAAGACCACCGCGTCTGAAATGTCCACAACGTCTTAGAAAGGACTGAGCCATTTTGTATTGCTTTAAATGTATCGACGGATGATATGAGCTTCAGGATACATTTAATATGATAAAGAGTTTAAAAAAAAAGAGTAGAAACGCATATTGTAATAGTTAAATATTGTTTATAAAATTTAAAAAAATAATATATTTTCCCTTTTGTCCTTCAGGTGGAGATGTAGGAGACGCGAGAAAAGGTCATTTAGGTTAGCCAAAAGAAGGTTTTGCTATAAAAACTACAAACATACTGGCCTTTTCTTGCTCACTCTCTGTACTCAATCTAAATTGAACATTTTGGTGTGTTTTTTCCCCTAGTATTTCCCTGATAGTTAATACTATTCTAAACGCTTGCTCAAGTCATGGTAAATTTTCATTTGTTATAATTTTAAATAGCAGATTATTTTAATAAACTTTGAAAATGGAATGCTGGTATTGAAATGTTCCTTTAACCCTAATCTTGAGGAGAACCAAATCAGAATTATTAAGAGGAAAGTAAAGTTCTCCATATTTCAAGTGTCCATCAAATTAAAAATGTGTAGAATAATATAATAGTAAAAAAGTTGATTTTTTTCCCCCCCATATAAAGTAAACCAAACTAGCAAAAGACTTATCAGCCTGCAAAAAATATATAAATCTCAACTTTGTGAGTTAAAATATACTTTCGTTTTATTTAAGAACAAAAAAAAAGGGAGGGGGGGGGGCACCGTTCACTTTTTGGGTGGCAACTAAACACAACATAAAATCTCGAGAGTTAATCATTTCACTCATATTTAAAGCAGATATTACTTCAGGTAGATATGTCGCTATAACGTTTGCAAATGTTGATCCGCAGCCCCTTATCCTCATCCATCCAACACACACTAACCCTCTTTTCTCACCTGCACTTACATTTCTAAAAACACAACAGAAAAGTGTATAATTTGGAACATAAATCATAACTTAGGAGTACATTGACTAGACGTTGAACTGATCTTCCGGTAAAACCAAGCGCAGTAAAGATGGCTGGACCAGCAGAGGAGAGGGTGGGGCAAAGGGTGAAAGTCGGGCAACCACCCACCACCAAATTGTCTACCCTATCCGCAAGTGCGTGCTGTAATACCGATTGCGCTGCCCTTGATGACTATAGCCTATAGGTAGGTCAACCATCAATCAACTGAATTGGATAGGAAGCCGACTCTAGAAGACCTCTTTTCGAACCACAATCCTACCATACAGTAGTATTTTGGCAGTATAAAAGGTCTTCTAAAACGGGATTCCCACAACTGTTAACGGAAGGCCTTTTACTCTACCAAAATACAACTATACAGTAGAAATGGTACGAAATAAGACCTTCCAGAAAGATCTTCCTACCAAAATCAGGATGTATACATTTTAAATATGAAGGGATATATTTAGACATTCGACAATGCTTTGAGATTAATATTATAATAACACAGCTATACCTAGATTAATTAAATATCCAATTTAAATGTTTTTAATGTAAAGGCTACAGCTGAGAGCTATTATTGCAGAATTATTATTATTATTAGCACCGCGTCTTACTACCCGTTCGGGTTATACGCACTTACGCTAATGTGTAATGGTAGGGTGATTGTGAGATGAAATGAAGGACCTACAGTTTAACGTGGGATCCGAACCACGGTGGAGGCCTGGCATTCCCCACATTCACAAGATGTCTTGTCAGAGGTGAAGGAAGGGTTTGGTAATCAGATAAATCTTTGCCGCGACCGAGGATTGAACCCCGGACCTCCAGCACAGAAGTCCGACACCTTACCCCTAGACCGCCAGGTCACCGTCATATTATTGCAGAATTGATGCATTATGCGTCAACGGGTGAGTTGATATTTATTTATTTTATATGTTAATTATATTTTAAAAGTATTTATTGAAATAAAAATAGAAAAACTAATAGTATACTGTATTTATTTATATTATAGACAATGCCTAAATATACTCAAAATAAAAATTCGGTCCCTACCAACGCAAGCAATTTAATATAAATATATATTAGCGCAAGGAATTTAATATTAATATATATTGAATTCCTTGCGCTGGTAAGGATTCACACACACACACACACGTGTGCGCGCGCGCGTGCGTGCGTGCGTGTGTGTGTGTGTGTGTAAAGGAAACGGGGGTGTAGGAACGTGTTTGATAGGACAACAACCGTCTGATATCGAACTAAAATCTCTTAGGGCCAGTTTCATAGTCAAGTTTAGTACGCCTCAAGTGCGGCGCTACACTAAGTTCATGACGACACCTACCTAAACTCGAAATGGAATGGGCCGTTCTCGCATAGGAAACTGGCCCATTCCATTCTGATTCAGGTAGGTGTCGTCATGAACTTAGTGTAGCGCCGCACTTGAGGCGTACTAAATTTGACTATGAAACTGGCCCTTAGACTTGAAATCAACCTCTCTAAAAACAAGGTTTTAATCCATTTGACAATATTCAGTGGGAGCTTTACTAGGTGGGGATCAGGAGGTTCCAGGCACTTATAACGCAGATGTGCTATGCTCCTAGAAAATATACATTTCGTTAAAACGTAGTTCGTGAGAGATTTGTCGAGTATTTATTGGCCCTGGTGATCATTCAAAGGTAGTCGGTTAATTGCAGGGCTGCTGTGGGTATACATTACACACAATTCACGAATTTGCCCAGTTCGTGAACAAGGCAAATTTCTGCCCATTCCGTGAACTGGCCTCTCCTCCTGACGATTTCATGAACTGGACAACGCGCTTGTCGTGTTGAGATCGACTGCTGAGGACGGGGAGATCGAGGTTCGAATCTCGGTCGGGTGGGGTGGTTTTTCCTAAATGGTTTTTCACTCTCCCTCCACGCAAATGCGGGTTCACTTCCTCTAATTCAACCTTCCCAATTAATTCCTAATCCATTAGAGTAATTAGTACTTAAAGCGTATAACCCGAACGGGTAGTAAGACGTGGTGCTAAATATATATAATATATGAATTGGGCAAAAAATACTTCAGTGCATTAACTGGTCAGCTCCGACCACTGCCCAATTCATGAGTTGAACGAGTTTTTTTTTTCTGGTCCGTGAAATGGATTACTGAAGTACAGGTTTGGTCTTTTGGGTTAATTTAACTCGTATTTGTTTCAAATTGGAAGGTTAGGTTAAGTTAGGTTGGGCTAGTTTAATATAAAATCTTAAAACGAATTTCAAATAAGCTTGTAGTAGATGGTACAATACATTCCAGTTAATGAAATGGACTAGAGTTACTACAATTTTTCCCCAGTTCATGAAAAGGTCAAGCGAAGAAGCCAAGTCACAAAATGACCAAAAATGTGCCCAAGTCATGAAATGGACAGTTTCAACTGTTGGGGTGTAACATACACATTTACAGAAAATGTTCTGTGTAATATTTAAACATAGCTTCGGTTACTAAAAATGTTCATTCAAAGGGTAATTTTACTCCAAATTCAAGTTTTGTAGATAAATTCACAGAGTGAATTCTTAAATTTGAATCTAAAATGCAAAACAAATTTATATATATAAATGATATAGATATATGCTGGTCATTTTCAAAATTTTTACGGCTGCATGCTCCATCTGCAAACACTTATCAAGTAGGCCTACCCCTATACATTTAAACAAATATAGATAAAAACTCTTTTTTCTAGTCAAACTAGTGTTTAAAAAAAACTAATTACCAATCTTAGGATGGAAATGTGTTATTTGTGATTATAACAATATTTTTCAAACATAATTAGTTATATATTTAACATTCCATAGTTTAAAAAAAATCAATACACATATTATAGTTTAGTGAAATCCTTTAAAAACTTCACTATCACTTTGGTAAAAATTTATTTGCATTTTAAGGCTAAAAATAAGAAAAAAATGGTAGTACAAAATCCATATTTAAATGAAAATACAAAACTGATGATATTCCTGAGCTTGTTTCAAATAATGTTTTTTTCTTTTTAATATTAGTTTCAAATTATCTTAACTAGTGGTAAAAATAGGCTTCCATTACTAAATTATTCTCGCTTACCTCTAACACACCCAGAGAGGGTTCGAGTACCGCTGGTTCAAAAATGGATGAATGTCTCATATTCATGAGACGATGAACGGATCTTACCTTGGGGTCCATTTTGTTTGCATCTTTCTCAGCAGGCGATCGGCCAATAGGAGTGCCATCTGAAAACACCGACAAATTGTTGAGGGGCGATGGATTGTATCTTTATTACATAACACATTGAATGCATTTTAAACTAAAATAAGTAGGGCAACTTATGAATTAAGGTCAACGTCCCGTTAAATGCTGAAAAGAGTATTTATAAACTAATACCATGAAGTACCCGGCCTTGCCCAGGAGAGTAATAATAAATATAATAACGTTAAAAGGGGCAAAAAGGGTAATTAAAGGGATAAAAGGGTAAAAAGAGCAGTAAGAGTAGAAAGGGGTAAAAAGTTCGAATGGGGTAAAAAGGCTGAAAATAAAATATAGTTTGTCTTTGGATTTTTTTAATCACTTTTAAGTTAGCCCTTTTACCCTGTTTACCCCTTTGCACTTTTTTACCCCGATTACTCTTTTTAATGTTTTGGTACTTTTTATCCCTTTTTCCTTTTGGCACTTTATATTGTTGACATTTTTTGCCCCTTTCTCCTCTTGGCACTATTCACCCTTTTGACACTTTTTGCCCCTTTTGTAATTTTTGCTTTTTTTGCCCTTTTTATACTTTAAATCCTTGTGATACTTTTTACCCTTTTTATCAATTACTTAAAACTATAGATTATATCTAATTTATACCTTTTATATTTTTACACCTTTAAATGACGTACCCGGCTTTGACTAGGATGAATATTTTAGAATTAAAAGGTTAAAATGGTCAAAAAGTTCATAAATGTTAAACATTAAATCAAATAAAAAATTTTAAGTCAAGTATAAAAGGCAAAAAGTGATTAAAAGAATAAAAAGAGGGAAAAGTGGAAAAATGTTAAAAAGGGAAAAATTAAATTAAATAAAAATAAAAAGGTTATAAAGGTTAAACGATGTAAGAACAACACAGAAAGGTAGGTTTTTTTTATCATAGATGTATCAATTTCGTGTTTTTCCTTTTCCTAGGCTTGAGTATTTAAATTTGATGTTCAAATTTCCTGGAATGTCTATTGACTTATGTTCAAATTCTATTTTATATCACATCTAAAAGTGTTTTTATATTAATTTTAAAAATCTTTGGGGATCCCGTTTCCCCATTTACTACTTCATTTTGAAATTTAAAGCTTAGACCTTAATGGTTGACTGGGGTGGTTTTTATACTTTCCTGACAAATTTAATTCTTCCACCCACCAAACTGTAAAGTAATTTATTTTAGTTATGGAAATGTGAAAACCCCATTTCACCAGCCTCTCATTTCAAACAGTAAATATTTAAAGTTTATTTTGTTATTGGAGTAATCCCTGTACATTCCTGACAAATTTAAATTTTCTCGCTCATCTAACAAGTTTTTTTGATTACTTTCTTACAGATGCTAAGTTTTATACCACACGGAAAATTAGTTTGTTCTATTAGTTTTGGAAACTATGAGCCCCTTCCACCTACCCTTTACATTTAACCAGCTCCTACTAGTTATTCCGGAGCCCCCGGATACGAGGCTGTGAGGGGGACAGTGGAATTAGGAGTGAAGTGACATGAAATTTCGTGTTGGTTGTAGCGTTATTTCCCATGGTTTTTTTACTTGTGAGAGCTGTCACAAGAGACAAAACAATTCTCATTTCAAGACGTAGTTTCAAAATACAATTTTTATTCATAACTATTTTTTACTGTTACTAGTAGGGGTTGAATACACAAAAACCCACACACTTTTATAAGAATGTCAGAGTTTGATTTTTAATAATTATGAGTATACCCTATTCTGTGGCTGCATGGTCTAAGGTGCTACTCTTGCGGTACACTAGACTGCCGATGATAGGTAGATCAAGGTTCGAATCTCGGTCGGTTTTCCACTCTCCCTTCACGTGAGTGTGGGTACACTTTCTCTTAATGTAACCTTATGAATCCCTAAAACCATTTAGCGTGATTATTACATAAGCATATAATATAACTCGAATGGGTAGTAGAACGTGGTGCAATAAAAAACGAGAGAACTAATTACAATGTAACTCATTTGTAAATTCCTCAAGATGTGTGATTATTCGGTTTTGTTCACTATGCAATTTAGTTCAACGATACTGGCTTTATGGATGTGCATTTATAATCTTTCACCAGTACACCCGACCGAGATTCGAACCTTGATCTCCCATTCATAGGCAGTCTAGTCTACTGTGAGAGTAACGTCTTAAAACATACGGCCACCGAAGTGGGTCACGTCTCTGTTAACCTTTTATGGTATGTACTAAGAGTAAAAGTATATAAAAATAATAACAAGGTCCCGGGAACTCATGACCTGATGATCGTGGGTTCAAAAGCAGCCGGGGTCAACGGATTCTTCTTGAGCAATAAAAATCCGACGCACCCATGTCGATTGTAGCGTGTAACAAGACCCTGTAAAGTATATGAAAAGAAATTTTCCGGCAAAATTGGAAGGCCCTTTCGCGCTCACTCATAGAAATGCTCGTGTACTGATATAATCAGTCGTTTCAGAAAGTGCACGTTAAATATCTCAAATAAATAATGAGTTAATGTATTCGTGTATATCAAAATTTAATGTATTATTGTTATTATATATATTTCTTGTTATTGTTTATGTATATATATATAATACAATAATTGGGTGCTTAAAAGTTTTTTTTTAAATCTTACTTTCATTTTCTAGCAATAATCAAGAAAATAAATAAAGGTTTAAAAGTGTATGAAAATGAAAAAACATAAAATGCTTACAAAAAAACAGTAGAAAGAACATAATGTTTTTTTATTTGAAAACATGAATGCTTATATAAAACAGTAAAATGAACATTATACTACTATAAATCCACTCACGGACATTAATGTTTACCCACTTCAAGATGGGCTAGAAACTTGAAATTTGGCAAACATATAGCTTTTAGCCTTTAACCTACGGGAAAATTCCAAAAAGTTAAAAAGTTAAAAATGGTGGAGCAACTTTAAAGTCGATGTGTACCTTTCTTTGGAGGTCTCTTGTGACTAAGCGGTAAGACCTGTCAAAAGGAACGGCTCTGGAATTACATTAGTTTGCATCCACTTGCAAAGAAAACTCACTGGGGGTTAAGGGGCAAAGCCCCCAACGAGCAAAGCCAGTACTATATATACAGAGACCTATGTTGATTTTATTTGTACACGCTTTAAACCGTTCTTTCTTTACTTGATTGTTTTGGTTAGAAAGTGAAAATAAGACTTTAAAAAAAACTTATTTTAGCACCTAATTGTTTAATTTTATATTACAAATAAGTGTGCAATTGAAAAATGTACTTTAATTGTATAAAATGTGTCCTTATTTTGAATGAATGTGCAATCAGCCAGAAGTAGTCAACGAACTCTCTAGAGTAACGGAGAGTGAATACTTAGAAACAATCATTATCATCGCTTACCATATCGTTTTAGTAACTTAGTCAAGGTAAAGACGAACAAGGAGATATGATAGATTCTGTCGCTAACATGGCGGCAACAGCCGTTACAATAAGACTAGCAGAGAAGTGAGTCATCCCATGCTTTGAACGAGTGTCTGTGTCTATTTACGATGGACTGATCTTGTACCATGTTCCAACTCCAAATATCGAACTAGTCTTGTCCATTTTTATCTCAAGCTGTTAAAACCATATGTCTGTCTAACAATGGAGCCACGTGTAGCAATTCTATCAAATCATAAACAACCCCCCACCCTCCCCCCACCTCTCTAGATGATGTTGTTACAGCCATGGCCGTTGGGTAACTTCAATTTATTTATTTTTTAAATTTGGGGGGAGGGAAGGGTTAAACATCGTAAGTTTATGACATTATTTTTTAGATTTACTACTAAACCCTAAGAAATAACATTGTGATTTTATATAGTTGTGGGTGAACTTTATTTGTGAAAGAGAGTGGGGGAGGAGGATGCGGGGGAGGTGCAAGTTATAAAAAGGTTTTAGGGACTTAGAACCCTCCTCTCCTCCCGTTAATATTTGAACATAGGATGCTTCTAGAAGCTATATGTAGTCATCCTGGTTTAGAGAGTTTTTTAATATTATATTATACTCTTTTAACATATAGTAAGAATACAATTTTTTTTAATTTGGATATTTCTAGAGACTATTTGGAGTAGTTCTTCTACATTAAATTTTTTAATATCTGTACTTTTAAAAGCTATTTAAAAAAATGTTCAGCGGGATCTATTTTATGAATTAGATTCCCTAGAATCGATTTGAAGTAGTACTCACCCACTTTTTTTTAAAATTCGCACTGCCACAAAGAAACTATTTAGAGTGTTTTTCACCTTTTTTTTCCCCAGAAATTAAATACCTCTAAAAGCTTTTTGAAATGGTCTTGCACCAGCAAATTTTAGCCTTAGAAGCTATTTCGATTGATCCTTCTGGATTTTTTTAGGTGCTCTTGAAAGCGGTCTTCCCCCAACACATTTTTGAAAAGTGAATATTTTTAGAAACTTATTAGAGTGGCCACCTACGGGTATTTATTTTAAAAATCGGATCCCCCTAGAAACCATTTATAGTGATATTCACCTGTTTTTTTAACATTAAATGCCTCTATAAACTATTTGAAGTGTTCCTTCTCTAGCAAATTTTTGGAACGTGAATACCTCTACAAGTTATTTTAAGACTCTAGCAAATTTTTGAAACGTGAATACCTCTACAAGTTATTTTAAGTTTGATACAAGGCCATATTAAGAACTTGGGAAAATTTCAGGGGGATGTTTTAACCCCCATAATCTTCCTCCCTTCGCCCACCGCTTACCTCTCTGAGGTTTTGTCACTGGACCCCTCATATAACCTACCCCCACCTCTTCAGGTAGAATCCGTACAGGTTGTAATTTTTCTCCTAATTCAATCTGATGTTCCTGGAGATATCCACCAGGTATAAATTTATTATTATTATTATTATTATTATTATTATTAGCACCGCGTCTTACTACCCGTTCGGGTTATACGCACTTACGCTAATGTGTAATGGTAGGGTGATTGTGAGATGAAATGAAGGACCTACAGTTTAACGTGGAATCCGAACCACGGTGGAGGCCTGGCATTCCTCACATTCACAAGATGTATTGTCAGAGGTGAAGGAAGGGTTTGGTAATCAGATAAATCTTTGCCGGGACCGAGGATTGAACCCCGGCCGCCAGCATAGAAGTCTGACACCTTACCCCTAGACCGCCAGGTAACCTATAAATTAATTAAATTAATTTAAACTGATTGAAAAGTGACACCTGTGCACGGGAATCGAACCCGGGACCTTTGGCTTAGCGTTCCAATGCTCTCTCTACCCCTGAGATATTCTGATATATCTCTTCCCCGTAGTTGATAAAATGTGCCCTAAACGTTGGATGAACCTTGGATAGCTCAGTACTAAGAACATTGATGTGCTATGCCAAAGGTCCCAGATTCGATTCCCGTGTACGGGTGTCATTTTTAAATTAATTGAAATGTGGTCTCCTCAATAAGGGCGGTGCCGAAATTACAATAATGTGCAACGTGTGTGTTGATATTCAATTATTAAAATGATTTGAATATGAATTGTTACTGAAGTTGAATTGAAGTTTGAAGATTTTTGTTGTTGATAAATCAAGTTTTTATTGCAATGTGTAAAATAGGTAAAACTTGCTATTTTATGCTTTTCACATACCATTCTTATGGTAAATTAAGAAATGTAAGGGGCTGAAATTTAGTTTAACTAGACATTCATATGAGGTGTACACAAATATTTATATTATGTCAAAAAACATTTTTTGGTAATACACAAGAAGTTTAAAAGTGGCATAATTACATCATTCTTAACCCTATATAAATACTGTTTCTTTTATACCCCGATAATTTTATGTTATCTCGTTTTGTAGCACACAATGTCGGTATTTAGAATCAATGTGGTTTTTTTTTAAACCTAACACCACTCATTAATTTTATTGGTGTGTCCAAATTAATAATTGAAAATAAAGATTAGATTTCTTGTTTTTACTGTATCGATTGTAGAGAACATAACATACCAGTCCAAGACAAAGGGTCAGATAATCCCAACTGATGACACATCTAGGTTAAGTGGTGCCAGATTCCTTACCTGGCCGGTGTTGCTGGGATGGGCCGAGATAACTCCCCTACCCCCACATAAGTTAAATTAACTGCCAGGTATTTTTATTTATTTGTAATAATTTGAATGGTCGAATAACCATAGTAGTTACCCATAAGGATATACGCGAGTGAGAAAAATTGAAAATGCATATGCACTTTAAATGCCATATATTTTTCGTAGTCATTGAAGCATAAATTCGTATTAGAACCGAGGTTAAATTTGACAAATATCCGATCTAAATTCTAAGTTTTAGAAGTATTGCTAACCCCTACTTATTTCTAGGTCAAGTGCAGCAGTTTTTTTAGCACCGCGTCTTACTACCCGCTCGGGTTATACGCTTATGTACTAATTATGCTAAAGGTGTTAGGAATTAAGAAGGTTATATTTGTGGGAAGTGTACCCGCGTTTGCGTAGAGGTAGAGTGGACAATAATTTAAGGAAAGCCACTCCCAGTACACCCGACCGAGATTCGAACCTCGATATCCTCATCACTAGCAGTCTAGTCCACTGCGAGAGTAGCGCGTTAGACCATGCGGCCACCGAAGCGGGTCAGTTAGACTGTTAATTTATCACTTAGCAAAAGGGAGTAGGGTCGTGGATCTATTTTTTTACATTATTAATTTTCATCCCTCATAAGAGAATAAAATGCGTTACTTTAGTGGCAGTAGTGGTGACCTGGTGGTCTAGGGGTAAGGTGTCGGACTTCTGTGCTGGCGGCCGGGGTTCAATCCTCGGTCCCGGCACAGATTTATCTGATTACCAAACCCTTCCTTCACCTCTGACAATACATCTTGTGAATGTGAGGAATGCCAGGCCTCCACCGTGGTTCGGATCCCACGTTAAACTGTAGGTCCTTCATTTCATCTCACAATCACCCTACCATTACACATTAGCGTAAGTGCGTATAACCCGAACGGGTAGTAAGACGCGGTGCTAATAATAATAATTTAGTGGCAGTAGTCGTGCGCGCTACCGACCGAGCTAAACAGTTCGAGATAAACCACATCCAAGACAAGCTATGACAGGATCACAATTATCCTGACTTTAAAGAAATAAAAAGTTCAATTAGCGCTCACGTAGCGCAAAGCAACATAGTTTCTGATAAGGATTCACTCAACGTTAATATACCGTAAAGTAAATACGGGAGAAGGACCATTGCTGATGAATTTGGACCGTTTTAAAACAAATTGTTCACAAAAATGGAGCCCAAGTAGTTGTGGTTGGTCAAGATTCATATAGGATGTTTCAGCCAACTATGGCCATTAGTTTGAAAGTTAGAGGGAAAACTCGAGGGCCGAGAACGAGCGAGACACCCTGTATAATATAGTATTGTTGATGTTTTAATGCTCCGTGTGGTTTTAGGTAAGGAAGGATGGACACGGCCCACCATTTTATATATCAACGGTCACCTGGTGGTCTAGTGGTAAGGTGTCGGATTTCTATGCTGGCGGCTGGGGTTCAATCCTCGGTACCGGCACAAATTTATCTGATTACCAAACCCTTCCTTCACCTCTGACAAGACGTATATTAATAGAAACTTGTGAATGTGTGGAATGCCAAGCCTCCACCGTGGTTCGGATCTCACGTTAAGCTGTAGGTCCTCCATTTCATCTAACAATCACCCTACCATTACATATTAGCGTAAGTGCGTATAACCCGAACGGGAAGTAAGACGCGGTGATAATAATAATAATAATAATAATAATAATAATACATATCAGTGCTGTGAGTTTTTGTAAGTTTTTGTAAGGCAACTTCCTGAATGTGAAGATTCCGATGAAACGGATATTCCAGAAAGAAATTTGAAGAATGAAATACTTGAAAACAGGTAATCGTTTTAATTTTTCCATATTTTTTCCCTGTAGTTTTGAGTTTTCAATAGTTTGAGATGGACCTTGTCCATTTAGATTTGAACCATCAATAATACTACTGTACTTGCAAATAAAGCTTGATGACGCAACAAAATCAAAATGCATTAAAGTTGCCACGATGTTTTGGTTTTTGCGCCAACGTTTTTTATTCATACAACAATAATTTTATTTATTTGAGGTATATAACGTACACTTCCTAAACCAACTTATGATATCAACACACTAGAATTTCTATGAGCCAACGCGAAAGAGTTTACCAATTTTGCAGGGAAATGTATTTTCACATAACTTCCAGGGTTCCCTTACATATCACAATCGACAAGGGAATGATGGCTCTACTTCCCCTCCGAAGGAGGTTGTGCTACATATTTTTATCACTCAGAAAAATCCCGTCAATCCCGGCTGAGTTTTGAACCCAAGAACATCTGGTCCTGGGGCGAGCACTTTACCTCAATACCACCGAGGTCACAAAGACAATAATACCGAAGAAGTTTACACCATAAACAATTACTAGATAGCTGTGTTGAAGTTGCTCGCTACATTATTGGCTGGCAGGAATACGTAGCACACTCAACTTAACAAGGCGTTACGTCACAGTTCTACCCTGGACAGCTCATAAGTTGAGTTGACGTCACGTCAACGTTACGTAGAGTTGTATGCATCGCGATGGCTTTCATTTGAAAGCAAAAGTAGAACCTTTAAGTTATGTCATATAAGTTACTTAACGTTGATTGAGAGTTATGTTGACCATGTCCCTGAGGGTGACGTGACCGTTGAAGGACTTACCTCTGAAGCAAGGGTTGTCAAAGGCGTAGTCATCCTTCCCCCCTTCCGGGTCTGTCACCAGCACCAGGTGTTTCCCTGAAACCAACCGAGCAGAACACACGTGAAAACACCTCACTTCCCACCAGGCAATGGAAACACTGGCTGTCCTCTGATTAGGGTTGAGGCTCATTGGTCTCTAGTAGAGGCTCTCAACCCTCTCTAGAGGCATAGAGATAGGGTAGCATACATTTCTCTGTGGTACAGTTAGAGGATGATAATAATAATAATAATAATAATAATAATAATAATAATAATGATGATAATAGCGTGTTTGGACTACATCAATCGTAGCCCAGAAGTGGAAAGATTAGCCTTTCCGTGGAGGCCCTTTCTATGTCCCAATGAGGTTAGAGGATGATGATAGTAAATATGAGGGTGTAGTTAGAGTCCATGAAGATCTTAAACCTAAATTGAGCATAATTAATCAAACCATGGTGACCATGGGAATTATTTCCCTTTCGATAAAAATAGCTCGCTACCAGCTGGGAAATGAACCCGGGACCTCTAGGTCAGCAGTTAGGAGCTCTGACAACTTTATCACGAGGCCCGTAGTGAATAAATGACGGTGCGATTTCTAGCTATCTTTCCTCTCTCTTTACCTTTGATTAAACTTCTAAATTTGAAACCATTAATACAAATTAAATAGAGCACTTTTTTTAAAAAAATACGCCGCGTCTTAGTATCCGTTCGGATTGTAAGCATATACATTAATTACTCTTGTGTGTAAGTGATTAAGGTTTAATTTAGAGGAAGTGTACATAAATTTACGTGGAGGATGAGTGGAAAACTATTTAGGTGAAACAATCAACAAACAAGCATTTGCAAGTAGCAATATAACTTGTTTCAGTGATCGAATGGCATCATCCTCTTAAAAGACTTGAATATAAATTACGAGGAGGCCGGGGCTCTAATCCCGGCCTAACATACTAAGGGATTTTTTTTCTAAACAGTTTCCTGCTTTCCCTCCACGTACAATCGGGCACATTTCCTCTACCTTATTCATCCTTAACCATTAGCGTAAATATGCGGAGGCTGATAAGAAAAGATGCATAAAATAAAGTAGGCCTGTCAATAGATGGCCAAATAGCAACATACCCCTTGAATAAACGATAAACCAAAATTATAGTACATTTTACATTACTTAAGACCCACCTCGGTGGCTTAGTTGGCTATCGCGCTAGTCGTGTGGAGCTCTACTGCTGAGGGCGGGGAGATCGAGGTTCGAATCTCGGTCGGGTGAACAGGTGTTCCTAAATGGTTTTCCACTCTCCCTCCACGCAAATGCGGGTTCACTTCCTCTAATTCAACCTTCCCAATTCCTAATCGCTTAGCGTAATTAGTACGTAAAGCGTATAACCCGAATGGGTAGTAAGACGCGGTGCTAAATAATAATAATACATTACTTAAGCCAAGCTTGTCCAACGTTTTTCACCCCAAGGGCCGAATCTGATTATCAGTTTGCAGTCCGGGACGAAGACGTATTTAGTAATCTCATCAACTTAACAAAGGTGTAAAGTCAACTCTTAGTCAATTTATCTGAGGTATTGAACGTGCTCTTTCTGAACCGACTGATTATATAATCACAAGATAATTTCTATGAGCGATAACGAAAGGTCCTGTCAATTTTGCCGGGAAAGGTATTTTTACATACTTTCCAGAATTATTTTATTATTATTATTATTATTATTATTATTATTATTATTAGCAACGCGTCTTACTACCCGTCCGGGTTATACGTACTTACGCTAATGTGTAATGGTAGGGTGATTGTGAGATGAAATGGAGGACCTACAGTTTAACGTGGAATCCGAACCACGGTGGAGGCCTGGCATTCCCCACATTCACAAGATGTCTTGTCAGAGGTGAAGGTAATCAGATAAATCTTTGCTGGGACCGAGGATTTAACCCCGGCCACCAGCACAGAAGTCTGACACCTTACCCCTAGACCGCCAGGTCACCTTCAGAATCATTTTACAAGCCACAATTGACATGAAACAGATGGCTTTACTTCCCCTCCAAAGGAAGTTGTGCTACGGAGTTTTATTACTCAAGAAAAATCCCTAAGCCCCGGTTGGGTTTGAACCCACGGACATCGGCTCCTGTACTTTACCCCCAAGANNNNTCATTACTTATATACAAATTGTATTTTTTTTTTAATGTCTTTCAATTTTTGCTAAGAAAAAAGTTTAGTATTAATCCCTTAAAAATGCTTTAAGAAATATTCACGCACACACTTTCCCAAAACCACTTAGCATTATATATATATATATATATTATATATATATTTTTTTAAATAAATGTATAATAAAATGCAATCATGACCGGTTTATATAAATGTTTTATTTGCATTCTTGTCACATCTTGAAACAGTGACTCCTTTTAATTCTACTCCAGGACACTGTGAGGGCCACATTTTCGCTGCGTGCGGGCCTCATTCAGCTCGCGGGCAGCCAGTGGGAACACACCGACTTAAGCCTACATTTTGTAGTATCCCCGCAAGCCCCTTGTTTCATATGCAACATACTAAAACAAATATTCGTGTTGATTTACGTGCAACTTCTTACTCGACAATTTAAATAGCGTATTAAAAACTACTTTTCAAATAAGAAAAGGCATTTTAACCTTTTTTAGAAACAATAAAAGAATTAGCAACAAAGTTCGTGGTAATTTCCTTGAGAAATAACTTTAATTATAACCGTCGGCTGATTGTGAAACAACTAACCTCCTTTCACATAGATCAACTTTTACGAATGTATAATACTGGTAGCGTAAACGTGTCCGGTTGAATATAATTGATACAAACTATTTAGTTCTTATTAAAAAAAAAAGCTTAATAATAGACACCTTCACAGGCAGTGCCCGACAGGTAATTTTAAAAGTTGAACTGAGCTATGTTCGTAGGATTGTTAACGCTTCTGAGTGCATCGGAACCTAGGCAGGTTATCAAGGAGAATAATGAAAGTACGTAATGAATCTCCCGGATCACCTGAAGAACAGGAATGTCACAACTTCGTTGAGCCGCCGGCTTGCGCCTGTGAATCAGTTCCCACATGTACAAACGTCGACACAAAATCAAAGAAATTGCATCTACGGATGCCAACCTGTGACGTCAAGGAAGTCAAGAAAGGATTTCCCATGTTAATGGATTTACGATTTGCTTAGAAAGTTATATATATAACGTTGAAACGAAAACTATAGATTCTTAAATAATTCTAAAAATATTCCTGTATAGTATCACAAAACTGTTATTTTTATCTTGAAATAGTTTTCTGGTAAACAAACGTATTTCTATAAATCCTGTAGGCCCTACAACTTGGGCATGAAAACGGACCGTAGGAGTCTTCCTGCCAGGATGTAGATTAAAAAAAAGCCCATGGTAGCATTTGTGTATCTAGAGTAGGAAACAATAAAAAGGTGATTTTTAAACGCAAATCAATGTTTTCAAGGGGTAGATAGTATAGTGAATGTTTAAACTCGTCTGTGGAAGAGGGAAAGTCCTATTATCACATTGACAACTGGTGGCCTCACAGAGTGAACTGCATATTTTCTTCCTTCTCTTTATATTTTGTATGCTGATGTCTAAGGGTGTTAGTGATTTAGGGCACTTAGGTGAGCTAGGTTAAGAAACCACCCTTAATTTGAGGGACAGGATAAAAATAAAATGTTTCAAGATATAATCATGTAACATCTAAATGTAAAGTTTGAACAAATTCTCCAACAGTTTCGATTTTAGGCCTAGATAAAAGACAGACAGACAGACAGACATGAGGATAAACATGATTGTAAGACCCATTCTTTTAGTTCTGGGGGCATACATAACGTTAGAATTCATCATAATCTCGAAGTTGAACATTTTACTGAGTACAATACTTTTTCTTAAATTAGAAAGTACAAATGGTCACTTTACTACATATTGTACTTTTTATTTAATATAATAGGGTAAGGATGAGAGGGATAAAATGTAAGATAAGGGAAGCGTTACATTAAATAGATTGGAAAGTGAGAGCTGTACATGGGAATCGAACCAGGGACCTTTGGCTTAGCGTGACAATGGTATTATCACTCTGCTATCCAGAGATCGGCCCATGTTCTGAGTAATTTGTATTAATTATGGGGAGGCACTATCATTGGATAACTCCGTGGTGGAGCAATTGTACCCTGGGCCTAAGCCAAAGGTCCTGGGTTCGATTCCCGTGTCCAGGTATCATTTTTTTAATTCACTAAATATGATATCTATGTTCGGACATCTATATCCATAATTTTAGATAGTTTCCAATTCCTAAGCTTCAGCTTACCTACATAGAGCAAGTGCGCTTAAATTTTCCTGGAGGTATAAGGAGAAACCATTTATGAAAAAACTGTCCTCATTAGTTCCTACCGGGATTCGAACCTCAGTCTCCCCGTCATGGGCAGTCTGATTTACTACGAGAGTAGCGCGTTAGACCACGCGGCCACCGAAACGGGTTAGATTTTATCAATGCTTAGAAGATAGCATTAATAACATATTAAAATGTTATCAATGTTGCCAGCATAATAACCTGTTTGTATGTTCTAAAGAGGTCCTTCCCACTGTACTAAGAAATGACAACATTTGAAGGGACGAGGGTAAGCCAGTGGCTGAGCAAGAGCTCTCCGGTTTTGTGAGCCCGGGTGTCGCAAGGCAGCTTATTATTGGTTAGTTAGCTGCGGCTAGAGAGATACAGGCATAGCTGCAGGTAGTTGGCTTGTTACTTGTCAGATGAGCGTGCTGGAATGCAGTCGGTAGAAAGTGAGACCCCTCGCTGGTCGCTGAGGAACTAAACACACACACTACGAGATCGAGAAACTGCATTCTACATAGCGACAGGCATAACTGTTTTCTTTATCACAGAGTCTTACTACCTGTTCGGGTTATTCGCTTGTATAGTGCGATAGGGATGAGGAAGGAAATATTTTAGAGGTACTTGATGTTTGACAATAAATAGAATTAAAAAACACTAATGTTATAATACAGATGAGTGGGGGGATCAATAAATATACACGTATATTGGAATAAAAGAATAATCAACAGTTAAAATGGTAAACAAAAATTTGTCGTCAATAGTTAAAAGGAGGAGGTAGTCAATAAAATTATTCTAAAGTTAAATTATTATTATTATTATTATTATTATTAGCACCGCGTCTTACTACCCGTTCGGGTTATACGCACTTACGCTAATAGTGTAATGGTAGGGTGATTGGTGAGATGAAATGGCAAACCTACAGTTTAACGTGGAATCCGAACCACGGTGGAGGCCTGGCATTCCACACATTCAATATAAAGTTTAAAAAAAAATGATTAAAATATGTAGCAATTATTGTAAATTTTAATTAATCCAACATGCTAGCTCTATTTTCCCCTAAAGCTGACGATAATAAAAAAAAAATTCCATCAATTTAATTAAGGTAATGAGGTGATTAAAACAACGTACTCTATAAGCCAAAGGTAGTTTTTTTTTTAAAGTTATTGCATGGAAAACAAAAATTGGCTAAGTCCAGAATAATTGAAATATTATTTTGATAGTTTGATTGATTAGCATTATTTATACTAATAAAACCATTATTGGTCCTTATTTAGTGAATGTTAGGCAATATAAGTTTCCAATATACATCACTTCTCTACACTAGATAACCCAAGATAACCGATTTTCCTGAATTAATATAATACCCTGATATTTACCTGGCAGTTTTTAATTCCCTGAGTTTTCCATGTTTTCCATATTTTCCTTGACTTTGACCACATGTATGAATTATAAGTTATATGTAATTTATGTGACATTCCACCATCATCATCATCATCATCATCATCCTCATGGAGAGCTTCCTCCACACTTCTCCTTACTCCCTTCAGCTATCTGTCCCTTGGTCTTCCTCTCGGCCTCCTACCCCCCACCTCCAAATCCAACATCCTCCAGGGCATCCTTTCCTTCTCCATTCTTAACACATGACCATACCACCTTAGTCGTGCCTTCTCTGTCCTGTCCTGAATTTGCTCGGCTACTTAGAGCTATCATGAAACCACAGTCAGCAGCGAATCAAGATCAGCACTTATACTGCCGCTTGTACAAGTCATAGGTGTATATGTAGCTGGTCAGATCTCACACATCCACATCACACACTTTGCTTGGACCAGGTATGGCCCGATTTATGGTCCTGTGTGGCTCGTGGACCTTACGGGATGAACCAACATGTAATCCCAACTGACTTTTTTTTTTTACGTTGAAGAAATAAACTATTTGAACATAGTCAGAGAAATCTAGCAAATTAGGTTTATGTGTAGTGTTTTTACTCTTAACTCATTAAAGATCTATTCCCGAAAAATTGCAAAATCTTCTCAGCAAATACGTGCAATGTTTGTCAACACAAAATTAGTGTGATCATGGCTTAGGACAAGCTTCTCTCATCAATTATGCAAGGGGCTTGAACATTACATTTAAAGTCTTAACCATTGCTGCGAAAAAAATGTCTTCATACTTCTGGGTAATGATAGAGGGAAAGGCTTAAAATTTTACCTATAGTCTTAGTTTTACTTTTATAATAATAAGGATTAAAAAACTACTTTACTTTTAAACTAAGGATGATGACCGTATTAATTAGTTTGAAAAACGGCCTGCACAGTAATTTCAAATTTCAATCTGTTTGTTATGACTTATGACCAAACGATTTTGACACGCCTGCTTTAAACTACAGTAGCCCATGGCTTCTTTGGTGCTGACTGACAACTCACAGTTGACAGCTAAAAGCTTTGAAAAGTTCCAAGACGAAATTATGTATCCCTACGCCAAACCATATCATTTGCAAAAACATGTGTTTTGCAGCCGTCAGTTTTGGTGGTATAAATTTAGGTATAGCCTATACCTAAATGTTGATTGTCAGAAGTTATCTGTGAACTCAGTCAGCACTAAAGAAGCCACGGGGCTACTGTAAGTGAGAAACAACCCTAAGCATGGAAAAAATCATAAATATCTCAGTAGTTAAGCATTGGCACGCAAATCCAAATGTTAGGGGGTCCGATTTATTTTTGTGTCGAGGGTCATTTTTCAACTATATTTAGATGAAATAATGCAAACGTAAGTATAGCCCTTAATAGTGGTAATTTCAACTAATTACTTCTAATTGGGGATCTACCTATTCCTACCAAATTAGAGTATAGCCAATAAACACAATTTATTTTGTATGTATAAAAGTTATAATTACCTCTTTATTTATCAATAACCGTTTCCTCAATCACAAACAGTATTGTAAGGTACCTCAACGTAAAGAGGATGAAAAACGGTAACTGGAAATTACAAGAGATCCTAAGAAGGTATTAAAAAACCTGAAAAGATCAAAAAAATATATATAGCGCAGTAGTTCAGCTTGTCTACACCGGTACTGTAGTTGCGCGGTTCCTAGACAAACAGCTCCATAAGAAATAACAACACCATCAAGAAGAATGTTCAAAATAAACTGATTTTAAAATAAAAAGCTCAGACCTAGGTTTGACATTGTGAAGGACGTTTCTTCTGGCACGATGACTCCACACCTACTCTGACACTACATTGTTGCCAGATAGCTAGAATTTATCTAGCTATTAGTTATTAAACCAGAATTTTGATTTAAATGTACTTAATCCATAAGACATAAAGAGTTTTTCCGCAGTTATGGGAGGCTATGGCTAAAATTAAGTTGGTCCTTCTTTATTATTCAAAGAAAGTTACCGACGGGCAGGGCGATTTGATCGGAAACTGAGTTGATCTAAACTAAAAACAATTGTGGGGGTTGGCCTGATCCCCAACTCGCATAAAATTAGTATAGGTTGAAAGGAGTCAGATAGACATTAATATGTGGACCTTTGATATATTATAGGCCTATATATTTTACATCCATTACTGCTTCCAGCCTGTGTCCTGGGTTAGTGTTTATTCAAGACATATATTTCTCACTACCGGCTTGCTAGGCCTGTCCTAGCTTCATACGCCGTATAATCTAACTTAAGATTAAGACAAGCACAACATCCAGTCCCCGGCTGTTAATTTATCAACGTGAAAGGGTGAAACCATTATTGACACATGATACAATATTTTCGGCCATGCTGGGAATCTAATCCGGTACCCTTAGCTCAGTATGCAGACACGCTACCAACTGAGCCTATGTGTTGGATAATATATATATACATATGTTCATAGTGACTTACTACACACACGAGCTATGTGCATCACTAAACTAATGAGAGGCAGGGGAGAATAAGGTAACATTGAGAAGAGATGTACCCTCATTTGAGTGAAGGGATGGTGGGAAATAGATTGCAAAAAAACACCCCCAGTAGTCCAAGCTTAGATTCGAACCCCAGCATTATCGTGAAAGGCAACATAGACTGTACGAGACTGATGTTCAGTCCACGTGGCCGCTGTTGTGGGCAACATCGATATTTGTTGGGCTACACCATATTTGGGCAAGTTCAGCTCGTTCCAATTCAAAACTCTCTAAATCATCTTAATCTAAAAAATGTTCAGTGCTCCCGACTCAACTGATATAAGATATCGGCTCCATGCTTACGTGCTCATAAAATTGCAAGAGTTTTCAATTAAAACGAACGGTGTGCAAAGAAAAAAAAAACCCAGAAAAAGCTCTGTTACACTTTAGTGCTTCCAACTTGGTCTATTAAGTTTAAATATAAGAACTAAACGTTCTTTAAATTCAAACTGGCTCTCAGGTGCCTTATAATAAAAGTCTCCTGTCCGGCCACAGGCGCCACTTTGCATACTGGCCCCTCCTCTTCTGGTCCAACCAGTTCACGGGATGGGGTGCCACGTGGGGACGCCGGCAGGGGCAAGGGGCCTTGACAGAGGCGAGACGTGGAGAGGTCTCTTGGCTTGATCTTTCACACATCCGACAGGAGGGCCTCCTGTCCGGATCCTCAACCACGATACAGGAGGACCTCTTGTCCAGATCCTCCACACACGATACATGAGGACCTCTTGTCCAGATCCTCCACACACGATACAGGAGGACCTCTTGTCCAGATCCTTCACACACGATACAGGAGGACCTTGTCCAGATCCTCCACACACGATACAGGAGGGCCTCCTGTCCAGATCCTCCACACACGATACAGGAGGACCTCTTGTCCAGATCCTTAGCACACGATACAGGAGGACCTCTTGTCCAGATCCTCCACACACGATACAGGAGGACCTCTTGTCCAGATCCTTAACACACGATACAGGAGGGCCTCCTGTCCAGATCCTCCACACACGATACAGGAGGACCTCTTGTCCAGATCCTTAACACACGATACAGGAGGACCTCTTGTCCAGATCCTCCACACACGATACAGGAGGACCTCTTGTCCAGATCCTCCACACATGATACAGGAGGACCACTTGTCCAAATCCTCCACACACGATATAGAAATACCTCTTGTCCAGATCCTCCACACACGATACAGGAGGACCTCCTGTCCAGATCCTCCACACAAGATACTGGAGGTATAATTATGCATAATTTCTACTATAAACCTTCTTAATTTTCACAACCAGATGGGTTGCGACTCGCTGAGTAACAATAATTTGTTCTCAGATCATTTTTACTTTGTTCGACTCATGCGTCCCACTCTGATTATTTTGTTTGTTTGTTACAGTTTGCACCTTCAAGCTATTTAGGGTTAGGAAGTAGGTTGCAGAGTCCTATTGGAGTCGTACAAAAGTGCGTCCAAATTGAATCTATGACGAAAGTTCTGTAATAACTGCATATCCTCCATATAGGTCTAATGTTCCACCAGGAGGCCCTTAATGGGGCATGCCTAGTCAAATAGTGGCCTGAACAACTAAATAAATCAGGAACATATAAATAGGACTCTATTTCGTCACAACAACAGTTCTACTAGGTGGGGATGTAATTTTCGTGTGTTTCAACCTCGCACATTCTCTACATCTTGGAAAGGAAGACGCAAGATCTGAGGCCACGAAGAGATGTTTTATTCGCGTGTTTCAACCTCACACATTCTCTACATCTTGGAAAGGAAGACGCAAGATCTGAGGCCACGAAGAGATGTTTTATTCGCGTGTTTCAACTTCACACATTCTCTACATCTTGGAAAGAAGGACGCAAGATCTGAGGCCACGAAGAGATGTTTTATTCGCGTGTTTCAACCTCACATATTCTCTACATCTTGTAAAGGAAGACGCAAGATCTGAGGCCATGAAGAGACGTTTTATTCGCGTGTTTCAACCTCACACATTCTCTACATCTTGTAAAGGAAGACGCAAGATCTGAGGCCACGAAGAGATGTTTTATTCGCGTGTTTCAACCTCGCACATTCTCTATACCATGGCAAAGAAGTCACAACAACTCCCGGAACAAGTGACCGTAGCTCATGTCGTGACGGACACGACCTATTGGCGACTCTTCTTGGGGTTTTTTTATGGCCCAGCTGCTATTTTTTTTATTGGGTCTGGAAGAACTGCAACTTCTCTAGTACGTGTCGCTAGAAAACAATTTATACAGTTGTTTTATCTAACTGCTGATTCAGTACAACAACAAAAACAACATTGTGCAGCAGATGTATTGGTTCACATTTTCTGGTAAATCGCGTTAATGGGAAAAAATTTACATGTGATGTTTTCTTAAATAAATTAATAATTCAGCTCACCCGCATCGGTAAGCACGTAGTTAAAATGTAAAGCTCGTGAAATCTTGTGTACTGGTGGTGGAAAGATCGGGGTTTTAATCTCGGTCGGTTGTACTGAAAAGACGTAACCGTAATTTGCACGGCACAAAAACAGGCTCAATCATAATACTAATATATTAATACTAGCACCGCGTCTTACTACCCGTTCGGGTTATACGCACTTACGCTAATGTGTGATGGTAGGGTGATCGTGAGATGAAATGGAGGACCTACAGTTTAACGTGGAATCCAAACCACGGTGGAGGCCTGGCATTCCATACATTCACAGGTTGTAATTAATACACGTCTTGTCAGAGGTGAAGGAAGGGCTTGGTAATCAGATAAATCTGTGCCGGGACCGAGGATTGGACCCCGGACCCGAGCACAGAAGTCCGACACCTTACCCCTAGATCACCAGGTCACCCTCAGTCATGTAACTCATTATACTGGTAAAGTCAAAATAATTCTAAGTGTTTAAAAAATTAAATTAATATTTATTATTATGAGAGTTTTTTCATTTTACTTAAAGCCAGGTATGTTTGCTGCATTACTCAGATTGGCCCGCGAGTCATGCCAGGTTTGACTACACATGTAGCTCTCACGACTCTTTACAAGGGAGTCTAGAACTAGATCCACGTCTCTATAAGGGAGTCTATAAATATACACGTTTCTCTACAAGTGAGTCTAGACTTAATCTGAATATTAGGCAACAGACTCAGTATACAAGGGAGTCTAGAACTAACAGGAACCGTATATCACAGACTCAGTATACAAGGTAGTCTAGAACTAATAGGAACATTATGTTACAAACTCAGTTTAGATATTTTATTTTGAAAATGTGCTATTTAAAATCTGTTCATAATAATTCATCAATTTCTCTTCATACTTCTGAATGTCTAGAAGATGTGAAGATTATTGCAGGTGCCCAAGTCAAAGCGACAAGATTTAATTTTAAAGGGTCATCCTATACAGTACAGCTGAGATGTTGCCAGATTCTTCGCTTATGTTAAATATTGACAAAACCTTTAAAAGTACACAAGTTTGGGCCTAACTGGAATAAACACAAAACTATTTTCTATGACCCTATATATATACTTGTAATCATGGTTTGAAACTTGAAATTTCCCACTCTGTAAGAGCTAAATGCCCGGGTAACTAAAAATAATTAGTAATAGAACGTAGAATTATTATTATTTGGTTTTATATGTCCGTAACGTAGAAATTATCTTTGTGAATCGAGTGATGTAATCAATAAGAGGGTCACAACACAAATTTAATTGGAATTCAACCTTATTCAATGGACGCATGGTCTAAGGCATCATTCTCGCAAAAGACTAGACTTCTGATGGCAGGGAGATTGGGGTTAGAATCCCGGTCGGGTGTTCTGAGAGTGGGTTTTCCTTAAAAAAATGTCCACCCTCTCTCCACGCAAATGTGAGTACACTTCTTATAAATATAATCTTCTTCATTCATAGCTCATTAGCGTGATTAGTACATAGACGTATAGCACAAACTGTTTAAAAAATGGTATCTTAATAATCCTCCTTTCCCTGCTTGTTCTATTGACAGACAACTCCGCCCAGTAACGTTATAAACACACTACATTTCTGGAGTTTATGAATTTCTGCTGGACTATTCTAGTGCCTTAACCTTTTACATGGACCAGGGCCGCATCTAGGGAACGGGAGAGGGGGGCAGTTGCCCCGGGCCTCACATTCCAGGGGGCCATATATTCCCCAAAAATTATTAAATTTAATTACAGTTATTATTCTAAATTTCACATCAAATAATGTACAGATAATTAATAGCAATGAGTATTCGCACATTGATATGATTACATTCCAGACTCTCGAAGACCCTAACTTTATGTAATTTAAGATTTACGTTATTATTTCATTATTATTATTATTATTATTATTATTTAGCACCACGTCTTACTACCCGTTCGGGTTATACGCTTTAAGTACTAATTACGCTAATGGATTAATAATTGGGAAGGTTTAATTAGAGGAAGTGAACCCGCACTTGCGTGGAGGGGGAGTGGAAAACCATTTAGGAAAAACCGCCCCCAGTTCACCCGACCGAGATTCGAACCTCGATCTCCCCGTCCTCAGCAGTCAAGCTCAACACGACAAGCGCGTTAGCCAACTACGCCANTCGAACCTCGATCTCCCCGTCCTCAGCAGTCAAGCTCAACACGACAAGCGCGTTAGCCAACTACGCCACCGAGGTGGGTAATTACGTTATTCGAGTAATGTGCTGCAGTACAGTAGAATACGCCACCATTGTGCTACTGCTGTCGGTCCACAGAAAACTAACGGCGCTATGGTACAAAGAGCAATTTACCTTTGTTAACTTAATTTGTTTGCATTTAATAAAGTAGGGCCTATATTTATTGAATGGGTTGATCAATATTCCACAAAACATAAATTATTAAATAACATAATTACCGAGTACGTATCAATATATTATAACGGCTTAGTGCTAACTAAAACTGAAAAACTTCCGTGCAAACGGGGGGCCTCATATTTTTTGCCCCTGGGCCTCACATTTTCTTAAAACAGCCCTTATTTGGGACATTTGGAAGCTCTGCAAGCCCCCTAATAAATCTCAAACTGTTGCCTGACGATCCTGGTTTGTTTGTAAGTGGACTAGCGATGTGATCACAGTCCTACAACTGAATCCAGACCTACTGCGAGCTGACAAACCTCTTCAGGCGCAATGCAAGATTCCTTTTGACCAACAGGTTACTGACGTGACATGAGCACATGATCCAGCCGACACACATCTCCAGTACAATGCCACTTTCTCTCACGCAGGAGGAGGAATGCGTGCTTCGAGCGTTCAAATATACATACGCAACTCATGAGGCAGGGAGGGGCCAAACGTAATATTGGAGCTCACGAGTCTTCTATTAACTATGTTGGTTTAATCGGACATGACGAATGGACTGCATGGAATATGTGTTAAGTGCGAGGTAACTAACTATTGCGATAGTAAAGGTGTGCAAATTACATTAAATATATATATTTGGAAGACGGTACAGGAAAGGTGGATAGAAAACATATAAAAGGAAATAAACACAATATGGCTTTTACAATGAAAATAAGAACACAATTTACACTTTGGATTGCTGCCACTGGGTAAAGAGGTAATGGCTGCCTCTTGAATAAAATCGATCGTTACCTCCCAATCCCCCGACCTAGGTTTCATTCTATCGAAGTTATTATTATTATTATTATTATTAGCACCGCGTCTTACTACCCGTTCGGGTTATACGCACTTACGCTAATGTGTAATG
>CABFOV010002662.1:0-43852 GCA_902141375.1 Timema poppense
CTCACAATCACCCTACCATTACACATTAGCGTAAGTGCGTGTAACCCGAACGGGTAGTAAGACGCGGTGCTAATAATAATTTAGCACAACAACTAAGATAGATTAGGTATAAAGGATACAGAGCTGAAAGCTTAGTTTTGTTCCAAAATAACAAATATTCTCTAAAGAGCTATTCATATTTTATCTCTTTTAACAAGTAAATTTTTTTATTTATATATATCCTGAAGCAAAATTAGGTTTGTGGGTCTAACCTTTAAAATAAAGACATTAAATAATGGCGTGGTCATTGCAGAAAATCTCTGATTACTATTAATAGAAATGAAGTTCAAATGAACTCAGGTAAATATTTCTATCAAAAACAGATTTGAAAAGTTTGTTCTGGGTTTGAGAAACAAAGTGAGTGAACTCATCTAAAAAATTATTCTATACACAGTATTAAACACATCTATGAAATTTTAAATTAATGTAAACAACAAAAATTAGCGCAAGTCTATCAACGTTAATGTTAAGACGTTCCTGAAAATTGAAATATTATTAACAATTTGTTTCATGTCGACCACCTTACAAATATGTCTGTTTCTTTTGACAGACCATTTTAAAACCCTTCACCTAACCAAGGGGTAAACATATTTGAGTGACATTACAGTCATGGTGATATAACATTTCAGTAACGTTTAAAGTTTTAGGAAAGGCAAAATTAGCTTGAACTGACAAAATCAAATTGAAAAATTAATAATAATATTTTTATTTTCATTATTATTATTATTGTTAATATATTGGCTAACCAAGCAGTTTGGAAGTTTATTATTTGTGGTTTTTCTTATTTTCTATCAATTTCAATAGTTCCTTTAATTATTATGGCTTTTTTTATCACCGTGTCTTACTACCTGTTCAGGTTGTACTTTTATGTACTAATTACGATAATGGGTTGGAATGACGGGGGTTGAATTTAAAGGAAGTGCGCCCAAATTTTCTTGGAGGGAGAATTGAAAACAATTTTTTAAAACACCTTCAGTACACCCGATCGGGATTCAAACACCGATCTCCCGGCTATCAACAGTCTAATATATTGGGATAATGACGCCTTAAACCATGTGGCCACCAAAGCAGGTAAGTATTATAATTAATTATAGAACATTAAATACAAACATTCTATCTTTACTATTTTTATTCTAGCTACAAATCTTACAACTTTTCCAGGCTGTACGCAAATTTTATAATTACGCTAATGTATAATAATGATGAGTGTTTAATTTAGAAGAAGTGTACCCGAATTTGTGTGGAAGGGGAATTAAAAACAATTTAGAATAATAATACTTAGTACACCCGACTGGAATTCTAACCTTGATCTACCTGTCATCATAAGTCCAGTATATGAGAAGAGTTACACCTTAAATTATTTGACCAATTGAGCAGGTTCGATTTTATACAACCGAGTTCTCAAATCGCTTCGGACTCCAAAAGCCACAGAGCCTAAACACATTTTTTTCTAAGATTTTCCTTGATTGTATATTTATTTTGACTTCAAACAAAAAAAAAGTATAGCACTTTTTAAAGGTTTGGTTACCCTTAAATAAATTTTCATTTTTAAATTCAAACAATTATATATATTTTATAAAAAACACTCAAATTTTAACTATTTAAATTTAAAGTATAAAGTCCAAACCTATAAATATCCAAGATAGATAAGTAGGGTTATATGCTAATGGCATTATTTGAATGCTTATTATTTAGATTATTTTTTTATAAATAGTTATATGCCAATGGCATTATTTGAAAGATTATTTTTTTAGAAATAGTTATATGCCAATGACATTATTTGAATGCTTATTATTTGAATTAATCTTTTATAAATATATTATAATTTATATATAGGTATATATATTGGGTGTTCTCTTAAAGCTTCTTTAGAGCCCATGCTTTAATCAAGTGTGTTCTAAAGTTAATAAGAAGAAGGCACATATACTACCACAGAAAAGACAACTAATACCATAGGCCTATTATATCTAAAAAGTAATCAAACAATAAATAATGGGAAGTCATGGGCAAAGAATAGTGAGAATACCTAGTGGCAGATAATAAGATTACATTAGAATGAGTCTGTTAGAAATAGGGTGTATAGAGGTAAACTGAATAAAACTATCTCAAGAAAGGTTTATACGACGTACGTTTGCTTGTGTGGCCATTAACTTTCCAGTACCTAATGCCATAGGGTAATTAAGAAAAAAAACATAATTTATGTTATTTAAACAAAACGTAAAATAGTTAATTAATTCTTTATTTACGTCTTAATAGTCGTTCAGAGTAACCTATACATATTTAATTACAATAAATGAGTAGGGATGACAGGCCTATATGATTAGGGATTAGATAGGTATTATCTAATGGAAATATAGCAACAATTGCTTAGGGTGAGAGGGAGAAACTTCCTAAGAAAAACCACCCTTAGTACACCTAACCAAGATTAAAACCCTGACCTTCCCGTCACCTGCAAGCAAGACTAGGTTATCTTGACATTAATTTTATCCAGTGGGTTTACCTTTGTGGGAACTTAACTATAACAAGTGAATAATTTATGTTACAATCTCACTTCAGTTTGAACAAAAGTATTTTTCTATTTTCTATAACGTGTAGGCCTAAATAAAAGTCTTAATATAAGAAATCTAAATGACGTGTACAGTTTTTAGAGAAAATTGATTTCACGTTAATATACATAACGGATAAATAAACCTAGCTAATGTATCCCAAATATAAGATCATTCCAGTGTAGACGTGTGGCCAACCTTTTTCAAACCTAGAATCCTATTTGCTACTCTACATTAACTAGACTCTAGGCACATCTAATCTGGTTTTCCGGTGACTGGTGGACTGTATACCCAGCTTTATTTACCGAGAACTGTTTTTCCTAAATGAGTTCCCAATCTCTCTAAACTATACCTTTCTTACCCCTATACAATTAGCTTGGTTAAAAATGCGTTTAGCTTGAACCAATAGTAAGACACAATGGAAAATATACATATAATATTTTATATAATTGTAACCGCACGGCCTAATTTGGAAGACGTGTTTGTATAGTATTGTGTGCTATAAATTGCGAATGACAAAACGAGTGCTGAAGGTTGTTGCGATTAGCCTGTAAACAAATACATTAGAGGACTTGACCACACAAACATTGTCAGCATTTCTTAGTCAGAAACCGGGCCAGAGGGCATGATCAAATTTAAGGGATCCAGCCATTGTGGCTGACTAAACAACAACGCAGTCTAGGGGTCACTCTGTCCGATTCGGGACTACACGGGCAAGTACACCGGTTCATCAGTATTCGTAGAAGAGTGGTACCGCTCTTGACCAGGGTACCAGGATTTTGAGACCGTGTAGGAACCATCTAGTAGTCAGACTGACCATTGATTATCCTTAGCAACACCTTGCTTTGTCATAAGCTTCCGAATATTATTTAAGTTCTTTCATCCTTATATCACTACCAACATCACGTTTGTAATAAACATAGAAGTAGTAAAAAAAACCTTTAAAAACCAAGTCTTCTTTATTCACGAACTCACACAGGTATAAACAATCAACTCCCCTTAACCTCAGCCATTGCATATCCTGACAGATTCACAGGCCCAAGTATTTAGGCTACAGAGGGGACGTAATGTATATAAACATATAATATTATATATAATATATACATGTCACCTCCCCCGTCTGTGTGGGCCTAAACTTTCAGGATGGGTTGCGGCGGAGGATGTGGAAGATGACTGGAAATATGACTGTGTGGATTCATCATTGATGTTCGGCTTTTTCTTTACTACTATGAAGTACTACAAAATTTAAAGTTTATAATAAGTACTAAAAAATATAAGAAAATTTAAAAGATGATTTAGAATATTGGGGCAAAATTAATTATTGCAAGGAATGCTTGAACATTGGACTGACTGAACTCTAGGTGGCATGAAGTTGACATGAACCCCGGTACCTAGGGACTCAAACGGTAGCCCCTCTGCGCTCGTACTCATCGAACCGGCGTCCTGGCCCACGTGGTTCCCAAAATGGGCAGCGTGACCCTCCTAGGTTCGATGGTTAAATTGTCAGCCCAATTAGCATGGAACCATTACTATTTATTCTGACTTCTGGCCTTAGCTACCGTAGGGAATGATGAAACCCTGTTTATATTGTCAGTGCATAGGTTTTATTTGTTTACTTACTTAACAAAACACTCTTCAATACTCGTTTTGTCAATTACAATCCACAACACACCAAATATTAAATAAACATGCCTCAATTTATTCCGTGTCGATTACATACATATATTATGTGTATATAATATATATAAAAAAAACACTTTCATGCATAGTAGAATGTAAACCATACAAACTATTATTTAACTTGAAGAAAGGATATTGGATATAGCCACAATAATCTGAGAACTAGGTATAAAAAAAATTCGGTAAAGGAGCCATTTGGCTGCCTCGTGTAGATAGCCTTTATCGTGAAGAGGCATTGATCCAATTTGAAGTTCCGTCGGCGTGGATTTGGGGATAAATAATTTCTCCCCAAACTATACTATTTTTTTTTACCCTAAGGCTCTTCCAACTTCCATCTCCATTACTATAAACCTATATGGTTGTGACCTGCCAAGCTGCATTGTAAAGGATCCTTTTAACAAGGATCTACAACTCTATCAGTCCCTTCCTTTTATGTACAAAGCACGCATCTTCTTTCCTGTAAGGCGTTGGGTTCCTTTGTCCATTTGAGGTGGAAATATGTGTAGGCGTTATATCTAATATCTTAAATTTTATTTTTGGATTAAGTAATAATCATTTTTAAGTACACATCACAGAATAAACCAAATATTACTAGTCCTTGAGCTGTGTTAAAGATATTGCAAGAAATGTCTTAAGCCCATTTTAATAAAAAAAATAACCTGATTTGGTGGTTGTATGGTCTAAGTCATAGTCACAATAGACTAGACTACCGATGATAAGGAGATTGGGCTACGAATCCCGGTCGGGTACTGAGGTTGGGTTTCGCCAAATGTGTTTCTACTCTCCCTCCACGCAAATGTGATACACTTCCTCTAAGTTCAACCATCCTCATCAATAGATCATTAGATTTATTAGTATATATGAATCTAGACTCAACATACAGTGAGATGCGGTGCTAAAATAAAAACCAGCGTATGTAGGCATTTGGGCTAAGTGTCAGGTTCATGTATGGCTCCCGCGTGACTGAAAGGTCAGAATTATAATCCCGGCAGAGTCTACTAAGGATGTATTTTCATAAATAATTTCCCTTTCTACCTATACACAGATGCAGGTGAACTTTCTCCAAACTATACCCCACTTAATCCTATTCCACTAGCGTTGTTAAATTTGTAAAGCCTTAATCAATATTAAAACACCAGAAAAAGAATTAATCAGAAATAACATAATACTTGATAATTGTTATTATCAAAGTTTTTTGTTTAGGAACACTAGCAGATGGTTAGAGAATTCTGATCAATCAAACTGTTTGTGTTAATAGTGAAATTTATTTTATACGTTTTTTAGCACCACGTCTTACTACCCGTTCGGATTATACTCTTTATGAAAAAATTGCATGTAAAGTAATTTATACCCGTGGGTGCGAGTGAAATGAGGTTAGTCACGCTGTTGATAAGACGTTTGGGATTCAAATCTTGGTTGTGTGTTGAGTGTGTGTGTTTCCTAAAGGTTTTACCTTTTTTCCCTGAAGGTCGTTACATTTTATTTGACTTCATCTTTGTCATAGCTACCTCTTCAATGTAAATATGTGAATATCATGGATGGGCATTAAGACTTGAAAAGAAAATACAGTTTAAACCATGCGTCCACAACAGCTAACATTTAAAATTGATGTCAAATTTGGCCAACTACGATGAACAAATATAGCGATTTTTTTGATCTAAACATGTAAGTTTATAATTTTAAGAAATTGTTTAAAACCTAGAATTTTTGACATATTATTTAAAATATCTTGTATAAATATATCTCAATATTTGGAGATTTTTAAAATTATATTTATCCATATGAGCTTCCCAAATTGAAAACCAGTAAAGTTGGTTTTGTTAGAATCAATATTGGGTAGAGAAAAAATATGGGTTGAAAGTTCAAGCGTTGTGTTTATAGAGTAGTGGAAGAGGGAATCTATAATAGCCTGTGAAACAAACATATTAATCATGTATTAGGTTAATAACTCATTGTAAATACATTATTTTAAGTGAGAAGGTGTGACAGTGTTTCACTCAGATCCCCAGAGTTAAGGGAGATATATTTTAAAAATACGGTGCCATCATATGAATGGTAGACTCGAGAATAGTATTATATAACCATCGCTATGGATTATACTCATTAAGATAATCGTGGCGTTAACGATTTTAATCGATGATTTTGAGTGTCTCTCTCTTTAGGTCAAACAAGACGCTCTGTCAAAACTGGGCTTATATATTATTGAAATAGATGAATACTTCTTAGAGGGAATTATATTTGTATGGTTTTTAATCTTTTAATTAACTTTGTCAACTTTATAAGGAATAAAGTAGCAGATCACTTAAATCAGACAACGCACTCGCACTCAATGCGAAAGTTTACCCAGTTAAAATCTACCCAGTTTGCACCCTACCTTATGGGAATAATTAAGGGGGGGGGGGGCAAGTAAACATAACAGAATTATAACAATAGCAAAAATTTTATTAACAAAGGACAACAAACATATAAATGGCATATGATAGCAGATTACAAGATTTTGGTTGTTTAATTGGTCAGAGGGCTAATAGCCACACCTACTCAGCATTCCCAAAATATCAATAGTATGCATCCGAACACTCCTGTTCGGCCTTCTGAGAGTTTAGGGTACGTAGTGAACATCCTACTCCTCTGCCCAAGGGAGCCCTCCACTATTCAATATCGCGTAACTTAAACATCCCAATCGGGAACCCGCGCGATAGAAGTGGCTAAACAACTATAATAAGATCAAATTTTATTGAGTATAATATACACTAATAAGGCTTACAAGCCCAAGAGAAAGCAGCTTAGAATTCCACTTAAGGTGAATGAATATTAGAGAATGGCGCAGGCCACAACGGCCAAACACCAACATGTCTCACTCAAGAAGAGTGACAATAAAGTTACCCCAGAACAACAGTAAAGTGGGTCGAATGGCAATGACGGCAGACCTAATTAGGTCGTTAATCAGTATCGGGCGCTCCCAATGATAGCAGGCGGCTGTTCACATACATATATCCTCTTGATAAAACCCTAAGTTTCCCTAACGCATTAACGTTATACAATTAATTCTATCTAACGCCACCTGGCGTTGAACCTATAACCTTCGCAACCATGCCACTAAGCTAATGGCAACCTAACTCCTAAACCTAAGAAAGAATAATATTACATATACACGTATAGCTCATGCCTCACTGATTATGAGGGTAAGTTTAATCATATAAACCTGGGAACCTTGCTAGGCAATAAGAGCAAGTCCATATTTAGGAGATTCCCTACGCAACGCCCTTATTACTCTGTCAATTAGCACAAAGTGAGCTTTAATAACTTAAACACTTGATACAAACACATAATAAAAGACTAAGGGCACAACACTAGCGGGCCTAGCTAGTCGCAAACCTTCGACTAGCACGCATAATAAATACAACTCATGCTCTGAATGCAGCGTAAACTTCTAGTGACCATTTTAGCGCACTCCACACGAGCGTAGACTAACTGGGTCGGTGATATACCAGCACAGTACCACGGTGTTGACGAGTAGGTGAGTACCAGCCAGGTACTCTATGTAGAGCCGACGAGGAGTACCAACAGGGTACCAGGCGTAGACGAGTTGGTGTGTACCAGTCTGGTACTTTATGTAGAGCCAGCGAGGAGTACCACCAAGGTACCAGGCGTAGACGAGTTGGTGTGTACCAGTCAGGTACTTGATGTAGAGCCGACGAGGAATAGCACCAAGGTACAGGGCGTAGACCACCAGCAATATTACCAGGTGTAGAAGAGTCCGAGAGTACCAGCTAAGAACCATCTGTACCAGATGATGTTCCACTAGTAATCTATCAGCTTTAGTAGACTGAAGGAAATCGAGTCTAATGCGGCGGGGGCTAGCTGCGGCGAGCCCGAGTTTGCCGTCCACTGGACGCCATAGCGTCCGACTAGGGCAGAGACTATCTGTGTTGAAAACGTTGACTCGTCACTCCTTTCTTGTTGTAACTATATCGGAAAGCTCCGAGGCCAGGACTAATACTGTTCTAGTGTCGAGAGACGGAGCGGAGAATCGAGCCAGGCCCAGCTCAGCCAAACTGCGCCTGCGTGATCAACTACGAAAAAAAGAGGGGATAAATAAATATAAGGTCGAATATTACGACTCTTCCATGAAAGAGTAATTTAGGATAGTAAATCATAGATTCCCATTGAAGATCAAGGAAGATAATAATCGGAGGGTGTGAACATGGGGCCTCCAAAAGGGGCTAAGGTTAATGAGTATTTGATATTTCTTCATGAGGTTACGTAACCATTCACTTGTGCGAGATAATCTTGATTAGCTCGGCACAAGTTGATAAATTACTTCAATTCTCTTGTGCTCACAGTGTCCTGGTGGTCTACGGGTAAGGTGTTGTGCTTCTGTGCTGGAGGTCTGGGGTTCAATCCGCGGTCCAGCACAGATTTCTCTGATTGCCAAACCCTTCCTTCACCTCTGACAAGACATCTTGTGAATGTGTGGAATCCTATTCCTCCACCGTGGTTCAGATCCCACGTTAAATTTTAGGTCCTCCATTTCATCTCACAATCACCCTACCATTACACATTAGCGTAAGTGCATATAACCCGAACAGGTATGGATAACAAAGGGAATTTAGGCTCTAGCCTCCCCTTGGTAACATATCTTCTCTTGTATATACGTTTTTTATGACCATGTTTTACTACCTGTAAAGGCTATATGAATAAATTATAATCACTCTAATGAGATAGATATTAGGAAGGACGTATTTTAGTGGTCATCTACTCGCATTTGCATAGAAGAAAAGTGGAAAATCATTTAGTAAAAACCACAGACCTGAACAGGATTCAAACCTCGGTCTCCACCTTTAATACCAGGATAACGATCAACTTGTCTTTAACTTAATGAAGCGTTCTCTTAAGGTTCACTTAACTTAAAACAGATGTGTGATCAAGATTCACATAAATTAACATAACAACTCGAGCCAAACATCTACATTCTAGAGTACCGGTGTGTATTTTGATCTCTGATTTGTATTATTTGTAAAGTGATTATCTGTGAATGTTTACTGTTTTATATCGATAGTTTAGTTTAGTTTATTTAGACATAGTTAAAATAAAAACATTACATTAGTACTACAATCAGTCAATACAATTTAGATAAACAACAAAACAGTTCTTAGAATAATAACCTTAACAAAAAAAATATATATTCAACTAAGTGAAAAGGGACAACCTGAACATTATCCTAGACCTAACCCCAGTACCTATTTAAAAAAAACTGGGGCGTGCTACCCTTCTTAACTCTATTCTCCTATTTCACAATTCCTTTTTATTTATTAACTACATCGATTTTAGCGCCTAAACCTAATGTCCATATATTACCGCCTACCCTTTGTTGTTCAACTTGTTGGTTCACCCCGGGTATATTACGCCCCCGGTACCCCACCCCACTGGATATCCCGCCGCTACCGGATCCGGTGGTTCCGGGTCAGCAAGAGCCCCAACGGGGCTGGGCATCCCCTTATTCACCACCTGGGGAGGTGCCCTATCAAGATCTCGCTCCGCCTACCTTCCCCACAAAGCCAGCACCATGGACCTAAACCTAACTTATATACTAATTACTATAAAACTAGTACATTTAATTCAAAAGTAAAAAGAAAAAAAAAGAAAAGCTTAACCTAACTTATCCTAATCACTTCCTCAAGGCTGCAGTCTTTTCCTGGTCCTCTCATACAGACGACTGTTGCCAGCCGATGGAGAGGGTCCCCGACGGTCCGGAAGCCCGTTCGCTCGAACCCTACTACACACTTGTCTCCAAGTATGGGGATCCACTGAGCAGAGGGGTGAATTCCGCCGTCAACTCATTCTTACATCATGGCTCTACCCAACTGGAACTGCAGCTCCCCACGGTTCATCGGAGGTTCCCACCTCCGGAATCCAGTGGATACCGCGCTCAGCTGGGCTCCGGATATCCAGGAGTCTCATCTCGGTCCACCCTACAGCCTACCGTCTCTATCCATATACTTATTCAATAAATTTCCGCTACCAGATATGGTCTTCAAAGTCCTCCATGTCTGTCCCGTCACCACTACTGGTACCAGTCTCATCGCTGCTACTGGTCGTCCCTACCAGTTCCCTAATCGTTACGTCTAGATTTACGTCCTGTCTCCTGTCACGTCGTCTCCTCTTTAAGTCTTTCACGTACCTGTCCCTCTCCCTACGTGACGCGTCATCCGCAATCCTGTCGAGAAGTCCCCACCTGTTCACATCCCGAACTACATGGTACACAGTACTAGCCTGCAGAGGCACCTGCAGATCCGCCCTTGCTTCTAGTGTTTGGGGGCATTCTAATACGACATGCTCAGGCGTGGCCTTCTCTCCACAATCGCATTTGTCGCTATCAGTCATTCCCCTACTAAAAAGTGCCGCTCTGTATGGCCCATGACCAGTTATGTAATGCACCATTCCCGTTGACAGCTCCAAGTACTCCATCCTCATCCGTTCTCTTACATCAGGAAAGATCCGGTAGGTCCTCCTGCCCGTGTCACTCGCGTCCCAGTCGCTTTGCCACTCATCCAGGAGAGCCTCTCGGACCTGTCCCTTAGTACTCACCCCCACTCTGGTCAGTTATCCCACCTTAACAAGATCACCCTTCCTGAGCCAATACAGAGCAGCTCTTTTCCGCACCTCCAAGTCCAATGGCCAGATACCCAGGGCCACGCACAACGAGTCAGTTGCCACCGTCCTAAAGGCGCCAGAGAGCCTAAGAAGTACACTTCTTTGCATGCCTCTCACTCTTACTCTCTGTACCACTCGCTTTAATCTATGCGCCCAGACACTGGCTCCATAGCCCACGATGGAGACTAGCAGAGCCTGGTGATAAAGCCTTATGCACCTCATAGGTAGCATAAACCTCTTATTTCCTATACCTATGATCTTATTCATCACTCTTAATGCCCGAACACATGCGTTCTCCACGTGCGCAGTGAAGTTCCTCTTCTCGTCAAGAGTGACGCCTAGGTATCTGGTATTCCTACTACGTCGTATACTCCGTCCGTCCATTTTTATCATCGGATCCCTTTTCAACTCTCCCCTAAATAGCACATAGGTCGTCTTTGCTGGCGCCAAGCTTAACTTCACCCGCTTACACCAAGAGTTAAGCCCTGCAAGCACCGCCCCACTCTTGGTCTCTAGTTCCATCCTTGTCCCTGCCTCCACTATCAGGAGAACATCATCAGCAAAGGCGACCACTCCCGCCGTTCCAGGGAGAGCTTCCACTTCCGATAACCCAGGCTCGAGCCCTAAGTCCCAGAAAATCGGCCCACTGACCGATCCCTGTGGACATCCCTTGGTTAATTTCTTACTTATCTTCATTCCTGGACATCTCAGGGTAGCATACCGATCTCTACAGTAGTCCCTAAAGACCCTGTAGAGATCTCCTGGACACTGTATTTCCCTTAATCTCTCAAACAACGCCGGCCACCACAGATTGTCGAACGCTCCCGAGATGTCCACAAAGATACCAACAACGTATTTCCCCTTACACCTATCAACCAGGTTCATAGCCTCACAGATAGCGTCCTCAGTCGATCTGCCCCTCCTAAAGCCGTACTGCTGCCTATGCATACCCACCTCTCTCCTGTGTTTCGCCAATTTATCGCAGATCACTCTTTCTTGCAGCTTACCACATGTATTCATTAAACATATGGGCCTGTACGACTTCGGGAGTTGCGGGTCTTTCTCATCGCCCTTACTGAGAATGACTATCTCACTCTGCTTCCACACGTTGGGCACTTTGCCCTGAGTGGTACACTCATTCAACAGTCCCGTAATGAAGGGCGCTATCTGCTCACTGATTTCCTGAAGCACCTCAACCCTGATACCATCGGGTCCAGGCGCCTTCTTTCTTTTCATTTGGGCTATGTACCTGGTAACCTCTGCCTGTGTTATCGGATCCGTCCTCGCCCTATTTATATAGGGCTCCATCATTAAATAGGGCTCCATCATTTATATCGATATCATAAATATATATCATTAAACTATTTTGATAAATTTAGATTTCCTATTTTAGTTTCATTAATTTATTTCAATGTCCGATGATTGGCTGGCTAGATCACGTGATACCCTTCATGTAACATTCACTTGACGTGAAGGACCTCTCACTACATCTATTAAGTTAAGTGAACTGCAAGTTAACGTTAATTTAACGGCATCGTGATTGTTTCCATTTAAAAACATGAGAGCCTTAACATTAAGTTATGTTAAGTTAATCTTAATTGAACGTTAAATTGATCGTGATCACGGAATAACAGGCCAATCTAACACGAGAATGATGCCTTAGACCATTTTACCATTGAAGTGGGTATACATTCATGGCTAAGATAGGAACTAATCTTGTATTTCCTTGGGTAAATGATTGAAATTTCTTGATAGAAAGAAGAATCCCAACATTAGCTAAAATTTGTCACGTGTTTTAGTGCGGCAATGAAATTTCAATTTTCTAATTCCATAGCTTAAGGAAATGAGTTTTTTTTTATTTGCTTATGATCTAATATTGAATTTCTAAAAATAAAACGTTTGTTTCCCGCACAGTTGATCACGCGAGCTAAGCCTCAATATCGTCAAGTTTGATTATAAGGGGATGCTTGAATGCTGGCTGGTTTTATTGAGCAGTTTTTTCTTAAATTATTTCCCACTTTCCTGTTTAAATATAAATTATGTATTTGAAACATAATCCCTTATGGTTCAGATTATCTTAGTAAATTATAATTAGAGAATTCATTTTGTTAATTTTTGTTTACATAAACTATTCATATTATTAGTATTATTAGCACCGCGTCTTACTACGCACTTACGCTAATGTGTTATGGTAGGGTGATTGTGAGATGAAATGAAGGACCTACAGTTTAACGTGGAATCCGAACCACGGCGGAGGCCTGGCATTCCTCACATTCACAAGATGTATTGTCAGAGGTGAAGGAAGGGTTTGGTAATCAGATAAATCTGTGCCGGGACCGAGGATTGAACCCGGCCACCAGCATGGAAGTCTGACACCTTACCCCTAGACCACCAGGTCACCTATTCATATTATTATTTACCCTTTCACTATGAATTAATTATTATTTTTTTAAATAAATTATAGTAAAAGTATAAGTTGTATTTAAAATATGTTTCTAGTACTACGTCTTATTAACTTTAAAATTATACGTATAAGTATTAATTACGGTAAATATCTAGGAATTAGAATGATTATATTTAGAGGAGGTGCTCCAAAATTTGTGTGGAGGAAAAGGGGAAAACAATTTAAGTAAAATCAACCTAAGTAAGCCCAACTGTAATTTTAATCTCAATCTCCTGTCCATCAGCAATCTAGTTTATTGAGAGAGGGACGCCTAAGAGACTATGCAACCACCAAGGCAGGTTTCAAAAAATTAATTTTGTACATTTATTACATACATATTTTAATTAATAATAAATACCTTATATATATATATATCTTATACTTGTTTAGTAATTTTTTATATTATAATCACTATTAAAACATTGAAATCATGTAGTGTGTAATTAAACTAGTTTATATAATGTTTTTAATATTCTATAGCTGCTCTAGTAAATTTGACCGCAATATTAATGTTAGGGGATTACTATATAAATAACCTCATTAAACTGTGCTCTTAAGTATTTCCTGTGTATTAAAATATTATAGGAGTCTTACTTAACCATTTTGCATTGTACATAGTTTTATTTTAGATTTTTTACTAGTTATATAGTTTTTATATTTTCCTTCTAGCAAAAAGTTGCGTAAATTCATAGCTAATGAGGGCTAAGAAGAGAAAACGAGAAAAAAGGTTAAGTACATCTAATAATAAAAAAGAGTTTAACTAAAACGAGCACGAATAAAGAATAAAGAAAGATTAAATTGTAAAAATATAAGCGAGACACAAAGATTATTCTACATTTCTTTTTAGGCAATACTTAAACGTTTAAGATTTTAATAATTTATTATTAAAATTTAGTTAAATGAATATTCTGAAGCACAAAAATCATTAAAATATTAAAAATATTCCCATAGCCCGATTTAAGTACTATACAAGGTGTTCATTTACGTTAAAAATCATAGTACTTGGCACCAAAAATACATATGCACTATCCCAACCATTTGAAAATGTATTCAGACATATGTCTCGGGTATAATGTTCATTCTTGTGAAACTGTAGACAAAACTCACCAAAAAAATGTCATCCCTCAGGAGTACCTCCTTAGTGATTGGTTTTTCTTAGCACCGCCTTTTACATCCCTGTTGGGCTATATTATGTCGTGAATATAAGGATGTGTTTTTGATTGGACGAAATGTTATATAATTTATTGACTAAAAGGGTACAACATCCTTACAGTAAGCAGCGAATACTGTCATGGGTGTGGGCACGAACAAGGCTCGTAGCCTGGTCTACTCTGAAGTGATTACTAAAAGAACCTGTACAAAACGGTCAGTAATGAATGGGTGCTGATGGAGTGCGGTTTGAAAGGGAATCCAATAGGTCAATGTGAAATAGTGGATTAAAAGGAAGGGGTAGGCCATGTCAGACGTGACCAAATGTGTTAGAAGAACGCGTGAAAAAGAGAAACATTAAGAGTTTAAAAAATAAAAGAGCATGTATGACTCTGTGTATGGATGTTGTTGAAGCGAAGAGAGTTTTATTACCTACTCAGTAAGGGAACGGCGTGATTAGTTATGTGTATATAATTTATAACTGTTAAATATCATGAAAAGGGTCTCTCTAATATTATGTAGCAGGCCCAATACGTTTACCAATAAATTAAGGAAATTAAACAAGTGAATCGTTTTACTTAAATAGTCGGGGGTAGATATTGCATACACTAAGAGTGTGTCAAATTAATAATCATGGACAGTTACTTTTTCCGGGTCATCATCCTGTGTCTAAAATTTTAGAAGTAACCTGATAGTTTCAATAAACTCCCAAAAGTACAATACAATATTGTAATACTGGTAAAATTAATTATGACGCCACTCAAAATTATAAAACCACTTGCAAAACATGATATTAAATATAGCTAATTACTAATTTTTAAGCCTTTTTAAGACATTCTGCTTTTGATAATGTTAAGCAATCTCACAAAAACTACCCATCAAATTGATAAGATCGTGGAAGGTAAGACTTTGTTAGATTGGGTTAGATTGTAAAAAAAATATGTATGTCGATTAATACTAATAAATAAGATTAGGTATAGTGATAGTGAACTAAATAATTTATATTGTTATTAAATTGATTATAAAATTATGAAAGAAAAGGCATCGTATATTTAGTCAGGGCTGAAAACGGGATTTGGCAGAGAGATACCAACCCAGTCCAAGGCTTGGCCATGTAACAAACAAATTAATAGTAAAAGAGAACCCTTAAGTCTCAAAATAAAGGGGATTCCAAGGTGTACAGATGTTAAATCGATTCCCAGTAAGTAAAATGCATACCCTTGAAATAACCATGTTAACACTTCTGCATGAAATGATTTGTTACGTATTTTGTCAGTTATAGGTCCTGCTTATTATTTAAATACCCAAGGAGCATTGTTCAAACTATCTTTAAGTTTGATTTGTGTGATTGCATTCCCAAATGCGTCAATTGGTTAGAACTCCACTTGATAGTTGTCTTTTACCCGCTATTCCTTACAGTCGAATCAGTTCACACTAGTGTATCAATGGACCTCTCCTTCTAAAATACTAAATATCTTCTCATTTATTTGAGTAACTTCGTCATTCTGTGAACATAAAATGTAAATTTAAAATTTTAGTTGGGCTTGGCCTCTTTCCAAATGTTGCGTGAACTACTGAGCCGAGTGTCAAAATTTCCTTTGGAACTTTTATGATATTTCCATTCAAACTGTATTTTCTCACCTCTCCATAGCCCAATTGCATTAATCAGAAACGTAGGTTACTGTTAATTTCCCGTAAGTCACATTATTGTTTGACTTGAGAGTTTTATACATACTTTTTTCATAGCTAAGAATATGTAATGCATTTTTGGACGATTACTTTCATAAAAACATGTAGAGTAATGGGTAAACTTTACCAGATACCACCACCTAACATTAAAACTTTTCTCCCAAAGGGGAAAATTTGTAATAATAATTATTATTATTATTATTATTAAAACCTATTCTGCAATAAATTATTGACTTCTTGTAGTGCATTGCATAGAGCCATGGTTGATTCATCCCATATTTGCAGTCTGGCTTCTGATGACGGTTGCATCATTCAATGTCATACTCATGCAAGTTTTTGTTATGCGTCCAACGTAAAAACATTCTAATATAAGCTTTGTTTTCCTTCATGTTAGATATATCTTGGATAATTTCCGGTAGGTCATGTGATGGTTTTCTCTAGGTAAAGTATTTTTACTTTCTGCCACACAGGATCATTAGGTTCTGTACAATTCAGAGAGACAAATTTTTACAACCGGAACATAAGGGATTATGATTATGACGTTTCCTGGAAAAGTCCTCTGCAAGGACTAAAACAGCTTCTTTCTGTCAATGTATCCTTCCACACTCTTTCATTTTCAGTATGCATTTAGATTAGAGTATGTAAATGTAAGCTCAAACAAAATAATGATGTTGAACTTTACCTATGTAACTTTTATTAAACAAAGAAAGAGTTTTTATCTGCTAATAGGCCTAGCTATGAATTAGAAACAACAAACAAAATTATAAAAGTAGGTCACATTATTATTATCTGAAATTTATCTTTGACTCTGAGAAAAAATCCTCTGGACAGATATACATAATAGACGCAGACACCATTAGACTTTTATTAATATAAATATGAATTTAAACTTAAAGATTGGCTAGAGGGTAGTTAAAAATTGATAGTTTAAAGAAACGTTGATTAAATTTGTACACATATATATGTTAATTTGTATAGCATATCTGTTGCATAGACAATTCGTTCTTAGAGAAAATAAAGAGGAGAGAATAGGAAATGTTAATTAATTAAACACTATAAAAGCTAGGTATTGACATTCTACCGTCCGGTTTTTGCTGGCTCAATATCCCAACGGTAGCTTAGCTCAATTTAGGGAACTAACTGGAAAGAGGGAGTGGGTTGACATTACATGTCGGTATTTCATATATAAACACAAATTTAATCACCAATAAGACAATAGATATATATTTTTATATAGCCAAATGATGGTTCGCTAATATCTAATAATATGAGTTGTTAAAGCTGAGAAAGTGGGCATGTGCCCACTCAAGAGTAATAAACATAGTAGTCAATTAAATATATCCAGCTTTCAGAATTCATATTCATTTTACAATGATGAACTTAAAGTTACGTGATGGACTAGATCATCGAGCTAAGTTTATACATTTAAACCTCCTAAAGAGGAAAGACTCCTTAAAGAGAAAGCCTGCTTCAGCATATATATCTAACGGTATATATAGATGAAACTATATTAAAATAAAAATAGAAACCCACTCGAATAAATACTAATTTGAATGACCAGACCCTCAATAATTAAAAACCCATTTAAATAATGTATAATCCAAGAGACCAAAATATATATAATAAATATTATGTACAGAATAACTCAAATTAATCTTTAAGGAGTTAAGGTAGAAACATAGCAACTTAAGCGGACCAATAGAGACATTCTAGTTAAGTATTAAGTCGATCATACCAGTTCTTGGACTAGGAAAAGCACAGCATGGAAATATCCAGACTTAGGCCATGAGGATTCTTAGGCAGCAGAAAATATAAAGTTAGCCCTAATCCTGATCAGGAAAGCCTTTGTTAGCTTCTAATATCCTTACAAGTTACACACACATGGAAATAAATAATTTAATATCTGAACTATGGCAGGACCTACAAACGCCACTAGTATCTTAAGGACGCCGGGCACTCACAAGTTGGAAAGTAAATACGAGCCACGCCTGGCATTTACAGGTTTTCACAAGTTGCCCATCGAACAAGGCAGGGCAAAAAAAATAACAATGAAAATATTAAACAAACGACCTAATTTGTTCTCTAATATTATACGGCTAAGCTCATGTCTCAATGTCAGTTATTTTAGTAAAGCTCAAATTAACAAATTTATTTAATCATAGTAATTCAAAGCAGCAGTCAACTCATTTTAAAAAACATTAAACAATAGGCCATTAAGTGAGTAGAAACCAAGATTATTTTGGAAAGACTAACTCTGAACAAATGATTTTATGAAATAATACTTTAAAAAATACCAATAAGGATTGTAAGCAAATACATTTAATACATATTAAATAGTAATTAAACTATACGCCCACTTCTGGTTCAAACGACTAGTATAAATTGGTAGACATTACGTATTATTAAATCCGCAATCCCGCCTCCCTCTAGCTGGGATGAGAGAAAGATCCAATATCTTGAGACGTAGTTCTAATCAGATGTAGACCTCAACGGAGCTCCCATAATGAACATAATTACAGTATAAGTATAAATGTGTGTGATCTAGACTAACTTACCCCTATTCATCGCTCGCATATATATATATGCAAGCGGTGAATGAGCTGGCGCGTGCTTTAGTTGATTTAGAGTAGTTAGAGCCCATTTCCACGAGCGTATTTAGCAGCGCTGCTAATAATAATAATAATAATAATATTTAGCACTGCGTCTTACTACCCGTTCGGGTTATATGCTTAAGTACTAATTAAACTAATGGATTAGGAATTGGGAAGGTTGAATTAGAGGAAGTGAACCCGCATTTGCGTGGAGGGAGAGTGGAAAACCATCTAGGAAAAACCACCCCCAGTTCACCCTACCGAGATTCGAACCTCGATCTCCCCATCCTCAGCAGTCGAGCTCAACACGATAAGCGCGTTAGCCAACTACGCCACCGAGGCGGGTAGCAACGCTGCTGCCGTACACGATCGCCTGTTCTCGCTACTAACCGCGGTGTCTGCTAGCGGCGCTGCCAGTGTATATACCTTAAATTAAATGGTCCTGTTTCAACGGGCGGCAGAAATATTCGCGACTCTTTCAAAATATATAGCCACGTGTTGTTGTGCTAGGCTTAGAAATTACAGTATTATTTATTAACATAAAATGTCATCCCAACAATCCTTTGAGAGCTTACATGTGGAAATGTTTATTAGTGAGATAGAGATGCTACCAGTCATTTTGGATTCAAAGACGTCTGAACACAGCAATAAGCAAGAAAAAAGATCGTGGAAATCATTGTTCTGAAATTTTATTCCATATTCATGTATTACGTAAAGACCTTATTAGGGGTGAGGTGAGATCCGAACAATTCTTACGTAATACAGAGAGAGACAGGAAAGAATAGAAAGAATAGGGGAGTGTGAATCACAAGTAGATTAAAAAATATTATAATATTATAAATTTACCAATTTTATCAGTTTAATGCAATAAATTTAGATTTAATATACAACAATATTTATAGTGAATTATTATGAATTACGTATTTTGCACCATTAATTTACAAGTATCGTTAATAGCTACCATTAATTTATTTAATGCATAAAAATCATCTTTATTCTGTTAGAGGGAGGGAGAGGGGGGGAGTCCAAAATGGCAAAAAAAATGATTTTATTACTGAAATCTTAGAAGGAAACATGGACATAATATTGGCAGTGCGATAGCAGCGTTGCTACGAGCGTTGGCAGCGCTGGTTCCACGTTGCTCAGCAGCGCTTCTAAATACGCTCTTGGAAATAGATTCTTAGGCCTATTCTCCACTAGCGGCTAAAACGCTAGCAGTTAAAGCGTTAGCTACTGCGCCTTTGAATGAAACCCTTGTTATCGAGTTAGAAAATAAGTTTTCATATAGACCAGCGTTTTGACCGCTTTCTCTGGCAGTCTGAGGGCTTTAAAACTGCCTAGTGGTAGAAAAGCGAATCAACCTACACCAGGTGACAACAGGCAGTTGTGGCTCAATGTCACAACACGTCTTTCAGCAGGAATAATAAATACTCTTCCTCGAGATGGTATCACGCTCTGCAATATTTTCACTCACTAAACCAAGTAGTTTTATCAAATAAAACCACAGACATTTTATAGTACAAAAAATAGCTTATCTGGGTAAATTCTGTTATTCATAGACATAATATAAAACTGTCCTGTTGAGAAATGTTTAGATAATGTGAGGTGAATCCACCAACGTCTTGTTTGACGAGTTTTTTTTTTAGTTTCCCCCAACGAAATAAGTCCCGCAATACAGCCGGTCTGTACAATATCCCTTTTTAAACTAATCTGCACAAGTGGAAGTAGCAATGCGCGGCATTTAAACAGCTAGTGTATCTGTTGTAAATATGTTTCAAGAGTGACGTTTCATACAATTTAACCACCGAATGCGGATCACTAAATATTAGTTTATATGTTTGGTTCTATTGGTACCATCAAACTACTTAAAATATATTATCTGCTTTAAAACTAGATGCTTGATAAAATAAACTAGTCTGTATAAACACTCTAATTGATTATTTTAGAAAATTCGTTTCTATAACTTCCATATCGAGTTTTTAAAATTATTCTTTTATATTATTTTTAAAGGTTTCAACAGTACTTCATAAGCACATGAATCATAACAAAATTTGTATATAATTTTAATAACTTTGCTTAATATTTTCAGAGAATTAAAAAGAAATGTATTCATAATTATATTTTGCGTTAAGATTTTCTTTGAGCATATCCATAGTTTGTTTAGGTATAAGATTACAACTCTTAAATTAATGGTATTTAAATAATAAAAATATTTCAAAATATTACATTAGCTTAGACATGATACACACTTTGACTTTGTAACAATAATTTCATAATAATATTTTACTTTTAATCATTTTAACTTATTCTATAATATATTTCATCCTATTTATTGTCATTAAACTATTTTAAAAAATGTTTTCATTTTCTTAAAAAGATATTTTCAAATATAGCTTTATACCTTATATATTTATAAAAGTATCATGTGATTAAGGTGTTACATTAAATAAGTTACAAATGTCCACATTTCACAAATTTAAGACCAGAATATTAATATTGTAAACCCCTTTTAAAACGTATACATATAAATTAAATCCTTTTCTTCATTATTAAAATTAAAGTTCTTTGTTCAGTTATTGAAACGAGCGTAATATTATTTTTGGCGCTTGTAGTTTTTCAGTCTATGAATAACACCTGTACTCTATGTCTTTAATAAATATACAAATATTGGCACATATTTATGTATGTTTATATTTAACATATATTAAAATCGTATAATATAATATTTTGGAATCAAGATATTTTACATGCGTATAACAAGAACAGGTGATAAGACGCGGTGATAAAAAAAATTCTATACCTTACCCAAGTTTGTCTATTCGATTAAAAACCAAGTGTTTGGCTGTTTATAGAAAGGCCTTAACGCGAGTTAACTCAATAGTTTAGTTTTTCTACAAATTATGAAAGAATTAAAACCATGTTTTATTGTAAAGAGTTAGATTACAAGAATCTAATTATAATTTCGATATTTGTATTTTTTTCTAACATATTATCCGATCAGTATCAATTCATTTAGAACCAAATAATAAATATATATATTGCAAGCGAATGCATTATTTTGTTATTATAACAAAAACTGAGTCCACAACTCTTTTCTAAATAAGGTGGCAGCCAAGATAGTACCGCTCCTTAAAAAATGTCAATTACAAAGGGATTTACTGTATTAAATATTGTGTACACATGATATTATATGCTCGTTTTAACTATTAAGAAATTAACTTATGTCTCACGCAAGACATATTCTTAAAATGACAAATTCAGAATAGGTGTTACTGAGAATAAAAATTGTATTAGCAAAAAATAAAGTAGTCTTAAAATTTAAAGGAAAGAGAACCAAAAGAGCAGCGTGTAAATTATATGACATTTAAATAAATGTTATAACATTCAGAAACTAATAGAACTAATCAGGTGCCAATAAACTAGCAATTTGGTTATTGTGATGATTGAAATCCTTTTGAGTTGATGTTTTTGTTTCACGTCTTTCTGCTCATCTGGACTACAAATATGTGTTTCACTATATGGGTAGGGCTGAGGAAGGTAGAGTCTTAGAGTAAATTTACCCATATCTACATTAAGTGATAATGAGAAACAATTTAGTAAAAATAACCATTGACATACTTGACTAGAAGTTAAGTCTCAGACCTCACCGTCACCAGTAAACCAGACTGAATGAGCTTGTAGTTTAATTCGTGGGATCACCAGCTAGGGTTATTTCTATTTAATTTTTGGATTTAACATTTCTAATCGAGTCATAAATAGTATTCACCTATTTAATCTGTAAATTCATGTTAAGTGTCTACAAATTAAGTATGGAATATTAGTTTACCAGAAACTACTGAACTTTTTTTTCGGCATATGTGCTGTCATAAAAATTGCGCTAATTATTTAATATAATATTGTATATACAAGATTTTAATGATAAGGTTAAGAATCCAAACAATTATTGTTTTAAATATAAGTTCTATAAAATATATAAATATATATAGTATGATTAACTATGTGTTTATTTAGAAATAAGTATAACTTAAGTATTCTTTTATCTTTTCGATACATGTTAATCCTTATTCAGTTCAACATTTGTAAAATGTTCACATATACATAACTATAGAAAGACATAGAAAAGGTATATTAAGAAAAAGATATTATGAATATTGTTTTATGTGTGTATTTGTTAAATATATCTCTCTATATATATATTTAAATTAATAAATAATTGATGGATTCTCACCAAACCTTGTAGACATATTTATACTTATGATAGAATCTTATTTATCATATGATATTGATTAAAAAAATTGCATGGAACTCTTAAGGTTAGTTATTTTAATTTTGCTCTATATTATTTAGTGTTAATATTTTATAATATATTTAAAAGTTACACCTGGTCACGGGAATCTAACTAAAAGCATTTAGCTTAACACATTTTTTTTAACATTGAGCTATTCGAACTAGCCTTAGGTGTCTAGGTACCTAAATCACCAATTATTTAAGGTTTAGTCTATAATGGAAATGTGAGATTGTCAGTTAGTTAATAACTATAATTAACACAGAGTACCGGTAACTCTTGTTAGATATTTCAGGATGTAATTTTTCAGTAAAATATTTATTTTAAAATAATATTTGCAGTTAATTTCTAGCCAGTGATAGTTTGAACTATATATTTATTATTTTATTCAAAGTTACAGTGAATGCCTATCACTTTTTCAAATGAGGTTATTTTTTAATTTATTTTTTCGTCATAGTCCTTACAATGAATCTATATATGCGTATAAAAAATATAGATTGTAAAAAGTTTCCATATCGACACTGTTGGGACACGTGAACTAACTAATGTCAAGATTATTTACTCGTGTTAAATGTTGACAGAGAGGTAAGGGTACAAAATCTAGTAAACTGTTCATTTGATTCTAGTTCTTATAAATAGTTTTCTATTTTCTCTTAGCGAAAGTGTGTATGAACATCATTTAAATTTCTAATCCCTACCGAAACTAGCGTCATAAAAATATGGATAACCTTGATTTGTAGCAATTTGCATAGGGAAAAAAAGTTTCCATAAAAAATTATTTATTGAAAACCTTATACAGTACTAGTATTAGAAGCTATACATGGGCATTAAACATAGGAAATATTTTGATTCTAATTTTATGTATTTGTAAATGGCATGTACATTGCCTACAGTTTTAAGTTGAAAATATCTATTTTAACTATTCGGCAAGTTGGAAATGAGTTTCTTACAAACTTTTTAGTTTATCTTGAAAGATGAGAGTAGAGAGATTTGAATATATGCTTGAGACTTGGATGACATTGAAGGAAATTGAAAAGAACCGAGATAAGTATGGCCGTCTAAGGAAGTTCAAGTGAAAACTTACGAAAATACACAAAAAGAAAGAGAAAAAGGGCGTCAAACGAATAGTCTGGTATGAATGACCTGGAAACAGGACTTTAAAAATATAAAGACTACCTAAAAGATTAAAATATTTTATGGAAATATAGAATATGATTTTTCAGAGAGTGGGAGGTAAAGAATATACCAAAGTTTTTACAGATATATAATTATATTTTTTACACGTGCCCCTTATTATTACCTATATGAGTTATCCACATATTATTATTATTATTATTATTATTAGCACCGCGTCTTCCTACCCGTTCGGGTTATACGCACTTACGCTAATGTGTAATGGCAGGGTGATTGTGAGATGAAATGAAGGACCTACAGTTTAACGTGGAATCCGAACCACGGTGGAGGCCTGGCATTCCTCACATTCACAAGATGTCTTGTCAGAGGTGAAGGAAGGGTTTGGCAATCAGATAAATCTTTGCTGGGACCGAGGATTGAACCCCGGCCGCCTGCATAGAAGTCCGACACCTTACCCCTAGACCGCCAGGTCACCTATCCACATATTAATTGTACACTAATATGGTAGGAATGAGAAAGGTATAGTTTGGAGAAAATATATTGGCATTTTATTGGTAGAAAGGACATAATTTATTTAGGATATAGCACATCAGTGTACCCAGTAGGTACTCCAAACTGAAACTCTCCTTCGTCGTCAAACCAGTCCAGACGAGACTGATAATTATATTCATGTTCCCACTGATGTGTGTAGAAATGTTATTTAAGTAGTTAAATTATAATCCATTTTACCTGACCTGTTTTACAATTTGTGATAAGAGCCTGGACTTTGTTCTCACCGAGATTTAAAACAAATTTTCTGAGTTAATTAGTTTAGTACACAGCACTTTAACGGATTTTTTTTTTGTTCAACCTAAATTTCAAATATTAATTGCCTGGGCTGTAATACTTTAGTTTGTACATTTTTTAAAAGAAGAGATATTTAATGACTTAATCTAGGGATTATAAACGAGGATATTAGTTAGAAGAAGTTCACTCTTTTTAGCATGAAGAGGTGATCTGAAATCTATCCTCAAATAAACCCCGCCGATGTTCTTACATAACTACCCAGGCTAGCCTGATTTCTTTATTTGGGGGTGACCTTCAATCCGTGTAACTACTTATGTTTAGTAATAAATTACTTTTCCTCCCATCGAAATTTTAACTAAGAAAAAATCAAATTGGTGAGGAGTTAAAGTTCTTTTAAAAGGTTCAAACCATGTCATTAATAATTAATGTCGTAGTTTTGTTTATTTCTCAAAATTCAAATAAAATTGTATTTTAAATTATGCATATAATAATTTTTTATAATAATATATTAATTCACTTTTTATGAGAATATAGGAAATATTGTTTAAAAATTTATATTATTTCATTGGTAATGAAAGTGGAAGAATGTGATTATATGAGTTGAAAGCTGACTTCTTTAAACCTTTAAAAATTGAAACGATCTTAACTCTATCGAATAGTATTTTCTAGATCATCTTTTCAAACTCGGTTCATTCATACTAAGAGAGGGAAGTAAACTTTACAATTGCGTTGGTCACACTCAGTAAAAAGGCACACTTTCATCTGCTAACAAACGGACGTGTTTTGAAACCCTTCAGGTTCATATATAGCACTTTTCGTATCTCTTTCACCGGATAAATACTTTTTTTTCTTACTAAGCCTTGCTCTCTTTAAAGTTTCATTTCCTCTCGCATTTCGAAAGATTTTCCGTACCAGAAAATCTCATAGCTTCTTCCTTTATTGATTTCTTTTATATTTTTTTATTTTCTCTTCATTTCTTTTTTTACCTCGTTTTCATTTCCAATTTCTGTTCCCCAATTTATGGCATCAAAAGGCTAGTAACTGGCCGCTACACACCAATGGCCTTTTCTCTCCTATTTCTCTCTCTCACTCATTCTCTGGAGATGTTTCACCCGTTGGGAAAAAAAATGTGTTTTCAAGTTTTTTACTCGATACGCTCTTCACTTTCCTCACCTCTGAAAAAAAAAAAGCAGACATAAAGAGAAGAGTCATTCCCGCAGCAATGGAATTAGCCTGTAATCCTGGCTTGATAGAAGGTTGTTATATCTATGGAATATTTTAATTGTAAATTACAGTTTTGCATCAAACGTAAAGAGGATTACATCAAATGGATTAGTTATCTTTAAAGTGTTTTATAATTCTACTATTAAGATGAGCCAGAACGTAGTCAATTTCAAAAAACAATAAAATGTATTTTATATTAAAAATAATATATAAATGTAAAATCAATTATTTAATTAAATTACCAAAAGTAATGTAGTTTTTGCTGTTATTCTAACTCTATTGTTAATATACAGCACTTACCGACTTAAATCACTCTGTCTTTATTAATCAGTTTAGGCACAGTCACAAATTGAATGTAAAGTAAACACTTGATTGAAATTGTACTTACTTGTTTAGTTTAGACACAGTAACACAAATCCATTTCTTGTTTATTTTTATGTTCAAAGTCACACAATTAATATTTAATTTCTACTTAATTAACCTATGTAAGCCCAGTGAGACACTTGATTAAATGTCTACTTGATTGATCATTTCAAGCAGTCATGAACATAATTCAATATTTAATTTATTGAATAATATTATCCTATTTAATTTAACTTTTAAGTTATAATATACGGGAAATTCTTTAACATGGGGGACTTACTTTAGATGTCTCGGAACATATAAATAGCGAAAAAAAGTTAGTATAAACATTAGTCTTATTTCTCATTATTTCTGAACTGTAGTGATTTTTTCTTACATCAGTGCGTAACTGTCTATCTTAACAAGAACTGATAAAAATGGACACCTTGCACTTTAATGTAAGCCTGTAATCATCGATTCAAGAACATATTTTACGTTCCAAAATTTCAGACATTTCTTAGATTTTTTGGCAGCCTTGCTCAATACGTTGATGTAGTATTTATTTACAGGACACAGCGGGTGTTATGTAAACAATCGTTATCAGATGGCCATAGAAATCATAAATTCAGCGGATTTAAGTCTTGGGAATAAGAAGGCCAGAGAAATATGTCCTGCAAAACTTATACTACTTTTTATGGAATCTCTCATTTAATCAATGTCTAGCTACATGGTTAAAGCGTGGTGATTATGTAAAAGCCAAATACTCATTAAATTGAAAAATTACACCTGAAAACGGGAATCGAACTTGGAAGCTTTGACTTAGTGCACCAATGCTCTAATCACTGAGTTTTCAAGGAGTCCTCCCGTGGATAGGGTCATTACTCACTAACATTTTTAAGGTGAGTCTAAGGTGGCTGATTTATCTGATAACTCAAGATCTTGTAATCGTGATCAATATATATTTTTTTGGTGAGTCCTGGACTCTATTTTAATTTGTCAATTTATAAAATTGTAACCTCAGTTGTTAAAAGCCTTACGTATTGTACATAAAGTTTTTTCTAATTTATATAATATTATTTCAGAAAAATTATTAAAAAAGTAAGAATAATTTAAAAAATAGGGATTATTATGAATACTAAAAACATAATAATCAAAATAATAAAACACATTTTACTAATTACTTCCGCTTTAAACAAGCAAAGTTTCTGAAATGAGTAAAAACAAAATTCAAGTCATGAAAACTGTTATTTACTAAGACATCTGCAAAAAAAAAACCAATAAAAGAACAAATATAATTCATTCCACAGTACGGTATGTTCTCTTTTCACAATTTTATACAGACTTTCTTCAAAATATATAACTTTACAAAATGTAATATTCATTGTTCTGGCTTTATAAAATAGGAAAGTTGCGTATAGCCTAGTTCAAAAGTTCTAAATTACAGCTCAAGCTATTAATTTATTCAAATTTAAATTTGAGCTCCCCGTGTTTAATGTTTAACCTTTAGGCCTATAAATACAAACATAAATATATTTTAATACAGCTACGTCTACCAAATAACTTAGTTACATATTTATTTAACTTAAATCCACTTACATAAAAAAGGATTTATTCAAAAATTCTCAATATTAATCTAATATAACGTAGCTATAGGCTAAAATTAAAATTAAATACTTAAAGACTACCAATATATCAATTTTGTAAATTTTAGTCAAACCATAGACGATTAAACTTCCTGTGTTGCATGAGACAATGTCGTTTTGAGAGATTCTTTTACGTCAGAATTTCACCACTTTCGCTTAAGGTTAAGTGGAAATACCTTAGAGTTTTAGTGAGCTTTAGATATTGAGAACCAATTATTTATGTCCATAGTGGTTCACTTTAAGCGGAGTTGACTGTATATTTATGTAGTGATAACTTAAACCCTATGACAACTAATATGTTTAATTTCAAACTCATGAACTAAAGAAAGGTGGCACTTTTTATGTCTACTTAGGGAAACTCAAAGGTGCACAGCTCGTGTGTAGTTTTTAAAACAAGTATATTGAACCTAGTGCCTGAGACAACGTGACTACTTGGAAGTGAATCTTTAAATTCAACCAACAAAAAATCGTATAACCTAAACGTGTAGTAAGACATGGTGTTAAAAACATTAACCAGGCCTGTTAAAACAATTTTTCTTTTTAACCAGTGCGTCCTATTACCTGTTCAAGTTATACGCTTATGTATTAATTACGCTAATGAGTTAGATATGAATAAGGTTGAATTTTATAGGAAGTGTACGTGCATTTGTGTAGAGGGAGAGTGGAAAAACATGTGGGGGAAAACCCCTAAGTGCACTCAACCTAGATTTGAACTCCGATCTCCCAGCCATCAGAAATTAAAACTTTAAATAATCTAGAATATAAAATGAGCAACTAAGATATTTCTTACATCCATAGAGAGCTAGACACATTAGACATTTTAACTACCTATTCGGGTAGCTAGAGAAGCAAGAAACATATAAAGCGGAAACTTGGTAATAACCAGCGCTCTTTGGGAAACCTTAGTTTTTGCTACCATATATATGAATAGGAAGTATTAAACTGTGTGATTGCTGGCGCGGAAGGTTATCAAATGAGGGATCCTGGAAATCTTAAACAATGTATATAACTTAGAGAAATTCAGTTTTTACACCTCAGACTTCATGACCTCTCGCATATGTGACTGCAAAACCAATAGACCTGGAAAAGTGAAACTTAGCCAACGTACTAAGTGAAAACTGAGAGGATGCAATAGCGATATTTTTTAATGATTTATACATTTTTAAAAACTCATGATTTTAGCTACGTGATTTGTTTTCTATCGAAACTCTTATCCAAGGAGACATTTCAACCTTCAATACAAAGTAATTTATAAAATACCACTAACTTTAACCGGGTAACTCCGGGTTTTGCAGATAGTAAATAATAAAACTCAGTTTATTGGAACTATTGAGAAATGTTATGATTTAAAGTCTTGGATTAATTTTTATTACTAGTAGAATTGCAAGAAAGTTAAGAAGTCCCTCGTTCATAAGTGATTTAAAAAGATGTTTTATTTAACCTTGTCGAGATAATAATACATATAATTTTGAATGTATAACCTTTTAAAAATGTGACCCATTTACTCCATACGTAAAACTTCAAGCATTTAGAAAATGCATAATTTTTTAATGAAATAAATATATGGTCGAAATATACCCCAAAAACGTAGCGTTAAGTATTTATTTACAAAGGCTGATAACCTATTGGCATTAGGATACTATTATTTTTACCAATATATGTATTTGATACACAAATACCCTTAAAAAGACGTCTAGTATTACATTGATCTTTCAAAAACACGTTTGTGAGTTTTGAGGGATAAACAATTTAGTTCTAAATTTGTATAAGACTATGACAATAAATGAACAAACGTATTACTTATGTATAAAAAATTACGGCTAAAATGTTTTAAGGAATAAATTTATTTATTTTAATCTAATTTAACAAAAATTGATAAAGTTCCTGCTCACTTTATCAAATGGACCCATCCACACAATACCTCAATCGTAGCAAACAAATTGGCCGGATACATATCTGAATGTTCTTGTGCTAGAGAAAGACATGTTGTAGCTCTTCCTTCTAGAGCTACGTTGTAGAAAGTCATCATTAAAATCTACTGATTTACGTCAAGCACGCTCCCCCTGGCAACGGATACAAGCTTTATGGAAAACCAAATTTCCAGCCCTCCTTTCAAATTCAAATATCGCGCCCCACATTTAGAAAGTCATAGAGAGCTGTGTTAGATATAGGAATAAATTACACCTTTAAGGAAGAAAGGGTGTGACAAATAAGGTGCAGGCTTAAGGGGAAAGAAAATAAATCAAAAACCGGAAACGGTTGTGAATTCTCTTACAGGATTATTCATAGTTGCCACGCATGTGAGTGTTGTAAAAAAAAGTATGTTCTGTATTTATTTATTATAACCAATTTTTGTTTAATCACTGTCACTATATCATGTTTATCACTTTATTATGGTACATCATATTTTTAATTTTGACTATTATAGCAAGTATTCATAATTATAAGAAAACATCTTATTTGTGTGCTATCTTATTTTACGAGTAGGGCCTGAGCCAGTTGAAAAATTCGAAAGTGACATAAACCTGGACTCTGCAAGAGCATAGCGTTGATATTTACTATGGAAGTAAGGTTACCACAAACGGTAAGACTCAGAAAGAAATAGGACAATGGATAAGGAAGAGTGGACAGTTATACCAATGGTTAAGCATAAAAGTTGGCGTTAAAATATAGGAAAAGAGGCCTAAACTTTGTTATATAAGACGTATTATCAACTAATATTGACGTAGGGTTATGAAATTTGGATATGGTCGAAGGGGGATTTAAATAGTTTGCAGGCTGCATTGTGGAGGTTTCTGAAAGGTATTGAAAATGTTTCAAAGAGAGAGAAAATAAGAAGAAAAAAAGAATGGGTTAAAGGCTATACAATTAGAAGAAACACTCAAGAGGAGAAGGTAGCAATAGCTATTTCATCGTTGTATATAATTTTATAAGCCCGTTTTCAGTATAGAAATCTCTAGGATATGACTGAAAATATTTTGACAAACAAACACTCATTTTAACGGTTAGGACAGGATGTCGGGAAAAATAGTAATTTTCCCAAAGCATTTTCAGTTTTCCATTCTTTGTTTAGTCACCATGGAAATCGTTATTTGCTGCACGGCTGTAAATCTATAAATAAATTATACATCTTTGGCTAAAAATAATAACTCAATCTGCATTTGTTGGTCCAAGCACATCACAATTTTATCTTTGAAAAAATAATTCTCTTGGATGCTGGTCATAGCACATCTAAATTGAGACGCTAAAACTGGGGAAATTTTTTTATTGGAATGTTTTTATCGTTAATTCACATTTATATCAATAATATTGAGAATAGTTCGAAAATTAAATGGTTAAGTAGTTGAGTTTGTGAAAATATTGTCTACACTTTGTTTCGCACATGATGAAATGGTGTTTAAATATGTTTAGGTATGTATTATAAGCTCAAAAACTAGAATATAATCTTGATTCTTTTTTAATAGCAATTTTAGTTATCTACGTATGAGTTTTGGTGTTAATTTATTCAAATAATGGAGTTTGATGTTTATTTTAGCAAATAATATTATTATTAGCACCGCGTCTTACTACCCGTTCGGGTTTTATTCACTTACGCTAATGGTGATTGTGAGATGAAATGGAGGACCTACAATTTAACGTGGAATCCGAACCATGGTGAAGGCCTGGCATTCCTCACATTCTCAAGCAGTGTGCAAATAGTAACACAATACAAATGTTAATATTTGTTTTAATTTTACCGGTTAATTTTGATTATATGATATTTAGAAGTAATGTTTTTGTACTCCAGCTATCATTTTACATTCTTACAAATACATTAAGTTCAGTGATGTTTCCATGTTGATACTTAATTTTGAGGGAATTATATTTCAAAGTACGTCGTAATGTTTGAGTACCACATCTATATATTTTTACATTCTCTCTGTATCAAACTCTCTCATGCTCTCACACATTCTCACACTCTCTTTCTCTTTACACATACAAACTCACACACTCACACACACAACATACACACACAATCACTCACACACAATCATTCACACACACTCACTCTCTAAAACTCTCTTTATAGTATAATATTGTCTCATTCACTATCTCACACGTCTTTACCCCTCTCCCACATACACTATCTACACTCATATACTCTCTTTATCACACAATTTCTCTCACAATATGCTTATTATACTCGCTTTCTCTCTTAAGCTTTCTCTCAAACGATCTCTCTCGAACGTCCTATCTCTTGAATGCTTTCTCACAAAAGATCTCTTTAAATCAAACTCCCTCTATCTCAAACCCTCTCTCTATCTCAATCTCACTCTCTTTATCTCACTCTATATCTCAAACACACTCTCTCTCAAACCCACTCTTTCTCAAACCCACTTTCTTTCTCATATACACTCTCTCTTTCTCAAACCCACTCTCTCTCAAACTTACTATTTTAATTTATCTCTCTATATCACGAAATCTAATTTCTCCCTTTAAACTAATCTCCCCCTATCTACTTTTATCTTTCAAACTCTCTCTCACACGTCCTGATGTTTTCTGTCTCTTTCACACAATATCTCTCCCAAAATTAAACACTCTCTTTCACACACTAACACACTCACACAATCTTTGTATTTCACACACTTTATCACGCAATCTCCTTTACATATTATATTTATCTCTCACACACACCCTCTCACATTTTCTCCCACACACTCTCTATCACACACATCTATCTCCTCCTACACACACTCCTTTTCTCTACTCCCAGTATTTCTCTCTTTCTAAAATGCACACATACCCTCACTATTACTCGCTCACGCTCACTCAATCTCTCTCAATTGCTCATTATCTGTCTCTTATACTCACTTTCTCACAATCACACTCTCATTTTCACACTTATCGACACACTTATACAATCACACACTCTAACACTTACACTCTCATTTTCACTCTCTCTCTATTATATATCTTAATATATATTATTTGATAAGCCCGTTTCCAGTAATATAAATTACAAGGATATGACTGAAAATATTTGTACAAACGAACACTCATTTTAAATATTAGGGAATTAGAATGCCGGTAAAAATAGTGGCCTAAAACTAAAACCCAATTTTCCAAGCAAATTTTCCAACTTTTTCCTTCTGTGTGGGCCGTGGTTCATCTGTACAATCATTTTATGTTTACACTCCCATGGAAACCATCATTTATGTATAGCTGTATAGTATTGGTAAATAAAATATTTTTCTTTGTTTAAAAATAATATTAGCTAAATTGTTACTTGAGGTGTTTGGTGCAACGAATATAGAGATATGGTAGAGGGGTCATTTTAAAGTTTTTATACAAATTGCACACCGAAAACTAAATATCTAAATAAAGTTGATGGCCTTTGACGAGTATACTTTTAATTAAAAAGTGAGTGGGGGCTTAATATATAGATCCTTTCCCAATAATAAGATTAACATACATTTTAGTGCAATGATCTATCCACTAGTGTGATTAGAATGGGTGAGAACAGAATTCCTAACAGAGTTCTACAGAGTAAAGAGAAACGTTGAAGAACTATTGAAAAACCGCGGACGAGATGGATGGACCAAGTGCAGCAGAACATGGAGGATAAAGGAGCGGACTGGATACACGTGACAACAGTAGCTTTGAGAGTTCGACCAGAATGATAGAGGTTGTGGCAGATGACCGCAGGGGTAGAAATGTTCAGTAATGATGATCTAGATGATGATTTATTTTGGATATTTAATTTCCATCAGAAATCAGGTTTTTAATAAAAGAAAAATTTTCCAAAGGGGAATACACAAAAAGATTGCATTTTAGAAAGAATGAAACAATAGTGTAAATAGACATTTAACATGTGGAGAAAAGCGTACTGCTGAAAATAACATTGTTTAAATCAGGTTTTTACCAATTTTTGTCAGACACATATCTGTATCGTCGCCATGTCTTAGCCTACCCTTTCAAGCTCTTAAAATAAAAAAATACCTGGTATTTTTTAAAGTATCATTTAAAATTATATTATAGGCACTACTCTTGCAATGGACTAGACTACCGATGACAGGGAGATTGGGGTTCGATCCTGGTCAGGTATAATATGTTTGGTTTCCCTAAATGGCTTTCCATTCTCTCTCCACGCAAATGCAGGTACACTTCCTCTAATTTCAACCTTCCTCATCCCTAGCGTAATTATAACATAAGTATGCACCCCAAATTGGTTGTGAGCCGTTATGCTAAAAAAAAGTTAAAAGACATTAATCATGAAACCAAAAGAATGTTAGGTTTTGTATTTTAATATTTACGTGCTGCTCTAGGGGCTCATAATATATCTTGTCCTTTTTTTAAAACACCACGTCTCCCTACATGTTCGGGTTGTACACTTATGTTTTTAGGGATTAGAAAGGTTATATTTGGAGTAGGTGTACCCACATTTGCATGGAAACCCATTTTGGATCAACCATTCTCAGTAAATACGACCGAGATCTGAACCTAGATCTCCCCTTCATCAACAGTCAAGTCTACTGTGAGAGTAATGCCTTAGACCATGCAACCACCGATATGGCTATATAATGTTGTCTTAAATTATAAATAAGTTAAATGTTTTGAACAATATACCCACTAAGCCCCTTTGTAGTATTTGCAACAAAATATGATATGCAACCTAAATTTGAACTATAAGAAATCATATTACAAATAAACACCCAAAACTAGTACTTAAAATACCTAAATCAAAAATTAATAGCCTAATAAACACTAAAACAAGTAGGACCAGTTAATTCTTAATTTAAGTACCATTTTTGGTTGAACTAAAAACCAAAAGTTTTGTATATAGTTTTCTTGACTCATACAAAACGGATATTGTTTATTTTATTAAAAAGGTCCCACTCGTCAGTAAACAGTCTAATTTGACCCTTAATAACAAAAAACAAACAATTTAAAAAGAATCAAACAGTTTACTTTCTATCGAAAATTATTGGGGCACTAATCATGGTATTTTATTATTACTGTGGCACAAAATCATCACTAATTTTTAGCATAACTCTCATAACTTGTGCCATAATAATTAGAAGCACAAAAGTTATTTTGGTGACTAAGCAAAAACTATGGTGATACAAATTATAGTAGTTGGCTATTCTTGTGGAACAATCTGATCATGTTTCAAAATTTGTGCCATTATAGGTGCTGCCAACTTCATGGAACTTAAATTCAAAATCTATTTTGATTTAATTTCATTCATAGATTTTAGGTTTTGTTTTATTCACGCCCATTTGCGCTATACTTATTAGAATACACTAATTGATTAAAGATAATTAAGTAAGAGTTATAAGGAAATCCACCCAAATTTGCGTGAGTTGAAAATAGAAAATTGTTTAAGGGAAATAAAACATTGGTACACCTGCCCGAAATTTTAATCATCACTTACTTGTCACCGGTAAACTAGACTAAATGAGCCTGACATTTATATCATATGTCCATCAATGTGGATCTAAACACAGCTAAGTAGTATTACTCCTACTCATATTTAAAAACTAAATGTTATCTGTATCTTTGCCTGTTGATTTATCACGCTCTAATCGTTTTAACCTATCGATTGTAATGATATTTTGCATGGATATAGCTTGTTCGCCCTGTTACCTTCAAGCTAATTAAAAACTACCTCTGCCTTTTTTTATGTGGTTAGTTTTACCTACTAAAAAAGAGCAAGGTTACTTGTCTTTATAGAGTCAACGTGTGAAAAAAGGGAACAACAGCCAGTAATATAATACAGTTATGTATTGATTTTAGTTTTAGTTTACGGCATTTGAACGTTTGGCGCGTCACACGTGGCTCGCTTACCTCACTTTGGACACACTCGTTTTAGACGATGTCACGTTCATGTCGCTTCATTACCCCTTGCGAACTTCTAACTTCGTAAATTGCTGAAATCCAAATCACGTCTTGTTCGCGCGTGATGATTCTATCCCCTAATCCCGAAAGACCTTTATTGTCTAGAATTTATATTCTATAATTTCACTAGCTTTGTAAGATTAATTTTGTTCATAAGGTCAAATAATAATTTTTATGATGTCAAGAATTCTTTAATTTTCTATTCACTGCTTCTCTAATGGGGTAGGGATTAGGAACTATAGTTTTATAGGAAATACACCTTTAGTTACATAGAGGAAGATTAGGGAACCATATAAATGAACACCATCAGTATAACCGGTCAATTTAAACCCCCAACCTCCCTATTACCAGCCAACCATACTATGCCCCAATTCTCTTATGACCAGACATAACTGACAATTATAAAATGGGACTAGATCTACTTTCACGTAATCACGCAATCAAGTTATGTGATCTGCAGTGGCCACGTTTGGTAGATTTTATTCTTTGGACACCGCGTCTTACTACCCATTCGAGCTATACACGTATGCATTAAATACGGTAATGAGTTAGGCATTAGTAAACTTAAATGCATAGTAAGTTTAGGGGCCTACCCACATTTGCGTTGAGAGAGAAGGAAAGTGAGAGTGGGGAACCACTTAGAAAAAACCACTATCAATACACCCGACCGGAATTGAATCACGACCTCCCCGTCGACGGCTGTCTAGTCTATTGTGAGAGTAGCGATTTAAACTATGTGGCCACTAACACGGGTTTGATGGGTATTAATAATATCTATAAAATACCACCAATAATTTAGTATCATGTTACCAATGTTGACCGAAATAATAAATTTTTATTTAGCACCACGTCATACTACCCGTTCGGGTTATACGCTTTAAGTACTAATTACTCTAATGGATTAAAAATTGGGAAGGTTTAATTAGAGGAAGTGAACCTGCATTTGCGTGGAGGGAGAGTGGAAAACTATTTAGGAAAAGCCACCCCCAGTTCACCCGACCGAAATTCGAACCTCGACCTCCCCATCCTCAGCAGTCGAGCCTCAACACGACAAGTGCGTTAGCCAACTACGCCACCGAGGCGGGTGAAATAATAAAGATTGTATTCTCTAAAAGAGGTTCCAAATATCCACGTGTAATATAACCAAATTATATATTATCCTAACATTTATTCCGCAAGATCACCAATACGGGTCTAGAACGTTAATGAATAAATAGTTAAACTTTGAATATTGTTTATAGAATGTGAGGAATGCCAGGCCTTCACCGTGGTTCGGATTCCACGTTAAATTGTAGATCCTTCATTTCATCTCACAATCACCCTACCATTACACATTAGCGTAAGTGCGTATAATCCTAACGGGTAGTAAGACGCGGTGACTAATAATAATAATAATAATAGTAATATTGTTTATATATTTAGTACCACGAAAATAGTAATATTCAATCTAATATATGGTTTGAATAAATTGCCAAAAATTGTAAGAATGTACATATTGTTTATTTTTATAAATATATTTGAGATATTTTTCTTTCTTTGCCGGGAATAAGATTAGGTTAAGTATTTTTCTGGGATATTTGAAGGGTGGTTTTAGAGTAATATTCGTTCCAGTGAGTAATCAGATAAAGTATGGTTGGTTTACCTTTGATGGAATGTTAGAATTGGAATATCAACCATCATTGCTGGGGTATTCAATTTCAAATGGAATATCACTTCCATAATACGCAAATGCAGCTACTTTTTATGTTAATACTACCGTTTTATTCAATTTCCAATTAGTTTAAGTATTTATATATTACAGATGAATAATAAGACGAGGATCAAGATAAGAGACCTCCATAGTTATTAGAAACCTTAATTTAATTAGTAGGTTCCAATAATTAAAGTGTGTTAGTGATTAAAAAAAATTAGTTATTTTTTATGTTCGCTTTAAAGGCAAAACTTTTTTTCATAGAGATAATAAAGAGTAAATAATATTTTATTTTTATTTATATATTTTTTAAGATTTGAAAACTTTTCTAGTTCTCTTTTACTTTGCTTAATACAGTGACAAAATCAAAGAGGAGAGATACAAAGTATAGAAAACAAAAGGAAGGGGGAAAAAAAGATTTAGCTCAAAACCTTGACAAAATAAGATCTTTCACGGCTTCACACAAAAACCAGTAAGCGTGTTGGGGATGAAAGGTTTTTTTTTTCTACTCTCACAAGTTCATAAATTTTATAATGTGATGTACAGTTTCCTGTTTGGGTTGAATGCATCTTTCTAGGTTGATACCAGGACATCGAGCGCATTCCCACCATTTTATGCTTTCCATCGTCGAGCCGACACCCTATTCAATTCAAAGAAGAAAAAAAGAGATAGAGGATTTTATTACTTCTTTTTTTCCGCGTTTTTCTGAGATGCTGAGAATCTTGGAATCTTTTAAAATCGATAGATACACACGTCTTTCAACGAGATTTCTATGCGAATGTCAAATAGATATATCACTGATGCGATAAACTTGGTAATGGGTAAATAAAACGAAAGATAAGAAGGTTTTATTTTTGTATGTTTGACGATTCTAGGGAAGTCATGTAATACAATAGAATTATTGTAGAGTAATAAATACGTGAAATACCAAGGTAAGAAATAATAATAATAATCATTTAATAGCACCTTCTACCTAAAAAGATATATCAGCTCTCATCGTAGTATTCCTAATGCGAATGACAAACCCGAAGCTTTAAAACCATTAAACTATTATTATTATTATTATTTTTATTATTATTAGTACTACTACTACTAGTAGTAGTAGTAGTAGTACCACGTATTACTACCTTTTAGGGTTATGCGCAAAGACCACTAAAACAATCTTCCATTGCTTTAGAATGTTCTATTATGATCCTATTAAACATTATTTTATTGCTTGGATAAAGGCGAGATCTATTTTTCTACCCATTTACTCCAATCTCAACAGCGGGATATTTCTTTGAACGTCTTTAAATTGAGATGATTCTGCTGTTTATATATTTTTCAAAAATAGTACATCCTAAAATAGTAAAGTTTTTAACTTTATTAGAAAAACTGCATCCCCATTTGATCGTGATACATATTTTATAGTTACAAACGACTTCTTATATAAATTTGGATGTCTGAATGTCCGCAACACGTATCACTTCAGTACTAAGGACTGTAGTCCCTGGTTAAATTCAAATTCATGTACTTTATTTGGTTTGCCATGATTAAATTCAACTATAGGAGCTCTGGTTTGTCTTCCATAGTTAAATTTAAGCTCAGGCACTCGGATTTGTCTTCCATGGTTAAATATAAGTTCAATCACTCTGATTTGTCTTCCATAGTTAAATTCAAGTTCAAACACACTGATTTGTCTTCCATAGTTAAATTCAAGTTCAAACACACTGGTTTGATCTCCATGGATAAATTCAATTTCAAGCTCTCTGGTTTGTTTTCCACTATTAAATTCAGCCCATTCACTCTGTTTCTCTGTTGTTACATCCAAGGCCACACCTACTTGTCTCTCTTCTTGTGGCGTCAAGAATTATTGGGATTTTGTTTTGATATATTAAATACAACCCAGTTTGTAATATTAGATATTTATTTTAATACTTTTTTTTAACATAACCAAATGTGGTACTCGGCTAGGAAAAATCTTCTTGCACCAACAGTTAGTTTAAAGTAAGGTTCTTACCAATATAATCGTACTATATTTTGCTATTTATATAGGCCTATTCATATATTCATATGTTTATACAACAAGTTGTTTGTAAATCCCATAGAGAAAATAAAAAACAAAATAGAAATCTGTTGGAAGCAAATAAGTTCGGTATTTATCAAAATATGCGACCATTTATTCAATATTATAAAATTGGTTTCCATGGACGTTGACCAATTTGTAAGGTCTTGTTTCTCTGCCGTCTGTAGAGGGCTAACCACCTCATCTCATAAGTTTCCAACTGGTTTCCTGTCGCTGCGCATGGTAGGACTTCGATTTCCTCACCATGTCCTCCAAACCAGGACCTGAACGCGGGGAGGGTGGTCATGTTGGTGCTTGAGATGTGACCTTCTTACGACTAGAATTTCTCAGAGGCCAACCTTAAATAATTCAGTTTGAACAGAGAAACGCAATCGGCAAGCTCTTACAAAACGTTATCAGAATCGTCATCATCATCATCATCATCATCAACATCATCACCATCACCATCATCATTATACGCTCCTTCACTATGAGAGACAAATACTTTCGTAGACACATGATAGTTTATGTTAGTGTTACCCAACCAGTGATCCACGTATAAGCATCTGTCCGTTGGCTAGAAGCTGCCTGTTTCCAAAGAAACTCTTGAAAGAAGCTATACCTCTTTGTGCCAATAATCAAATTGTTTTGATAAATAATTCAAAAAATTATTTGGTTCATTTACTGCATCGTATGCATTAATTGATACTGTGATGTTTGTTTTTTATAAATAGCACAGTTGCTTCGAACTTATCAAATTATTTATCTAATATACTTTTTACATTGGTGACATTTTAAGGTTTTTAACAGAAGATATACTCGAAAAAAACCAAATAAACCAGTAAACTATTTAATAAAGGTGTAATTAAAAGAAGTAAACGATACTGTATGGGTTACTTAATTACTCAAGCCAATTCCAAATTATTATAGAATAAGTAAATAATAATTATAATGAAAATAATATTTTATATTTATGATGAAGCTCCATTAGATATCATGTATATTATGACACTCGTTACTCAATACACTTTGTCAGTTAATAAAATAGGTCGAATAACCAAGTAACTTAGTTCATATATAGTGAGTAAGATGGTCACAATAGGCTAAAATGCATACAGGATATTTAATTAATATGGGGCACTATATATGTATTATATAATCAAACTTGTAGTGAATTCCAAATATGAAATTTTTATAATTTAGTGAATAGCTCATAAAAATTGAAGTTATTCTTCACCAGGATTCAAACAAGATCAGGATCATTAACAACTGAACCTCATTAGCTTCGACAACAACCCTTGTGATGGCAATGGGGAGTTTGAAGTTCGAGTCTTGGTTTGGTGAAACCATGGTGATTTTATACATGTTATCTATCAATCTCCTAATCACTGTGTGAGGGTATTTAAGCTAATACCCACTACACATGGATGTTGTTACCATAGTTATTTCAGTTTTAAATTTGCCATAGATCGATAAGTATCGTGTGTACAACAAACAATCCTGATGTTTATAAGCAAAATAATTTATAATCATGGAAATATATATGTAACTTGATGGTATAGACGGCCATTGTTAAATTGATGTACAATTACAAACGCTTGAGCTGAAGAGGTATAGTACTCCTACATTAAACACTTCAACAGGGATTTATTTGTATTTATAACAAAAGCCAAACTAGATTTTAATGAAGTATATAATTAATTTGTTATAATTAAATATATTATATATATATATATATTTATTCATAATTTTAAAAGTATGACATGTTTTTTGAAAATATTCATTAAATATTTAACTAATGTTTGCACATACAAACTATTTTCTAAGGCGATTTTTTTTAGTTACATTAGCTAAATATAAAACAAAGATTTGTGAATACGCTTAAATATTTCAAAATAGTGATAGATCCTACTATCATTATTTAAGTGAATGTTTTTTGTGCATACCAATTAAAATAAAAGAAAACACCCAAGGCAATAGCATATAAGCTATTTTATGTGGCTATCAAAGTATTATAACTTTTAGCTCAAGAGCGTATAAACTTTCAGAAGATTTAACTAAACTACGTTGGTTAAGTATTATTTAAATATTAAATTTAATAGTTTTCTTGGAATAATCTTTAAATAAAAATTAAATAAATTTCTGGGATATGTTGAATTTCCAATTTTTTTAAACTTACTATAGGCTATTTTTTACTTTACCATATATATATTATTTTATTAATGATAATTGTCCACCCGTAGAATATTATTATGGAATTGGACATAGTATGAGCCTTTGAGGTAGTAAAAAGTAGGTTTTACCATTTTGATGTTATATTTAAATACAATTTGGTAATATCTTGAGGCGAATTGTAATTTAATTTCCAAATCTAAAATTATGGGCAGCTTAATGATATTTTTAATTACTCTACATACTTTTTTTCCAAAATCATTTTGACAATATTATACAAAACGTATCTCAGGGGAGAGCCTTCGGCCTACATGAAATATAGCGCCTTATACTTGTTTTTTTTATAACAAAAAATAGCAGTTTATTATGTACTGATATTTGAAAATTTGAAACTATTTGAAAATTTATTTCACGACAAAATTGGCATTTAGGGTTTCTCTTAAACTATGAATAAAACTGGTTATTTATATTTTCTAATAAATATGACTTTACTCCCTCAACCTGTGGGCCTATTTGTCAGGATGACTTAGTGGGATGGGTTAGGCAGCGGCAAATAATTGTTGGGTTCGTTTTTATCTTGTTAATTGAAAAATATTAGTTTTATAAGAGTGTATAATTATAATGTAGGTTTTTATAACAAGTTGAAAGGGTTTGGAAAATATGTCCTCATTTTGTCAGTGTTCCTACTCAGTAGTTCTGCGCCCTGACTTAAATATTCTTTGTTATAACGTTGACTAGTGTAGAACACACGGCTGCTTGACCATGAAAGGTTGTTATAAAACACACATTCGATATGTTTTTGAGGGGGGGTAGCTTCCCCATCCGTACTGAACATGGTCTCAAGATGTAGGATACTATCCTCACAAGTTACTAGCTGAGTATGTAAAGCACTTTGAAGTAATCCCCTTAAAACAACTGGCGTCCTTCCCGAGACCTCCGTTCTCGAAAAAGGTATAAAGCTTGTTATATATCACCAAAAGAGGGATAATTTTTCCAGGGTTAATGTTTATGTCAATACACTATGTTTTGCTAGTTGTCAAAACAACCTGATATGACTTGAAATGACCTGATACACGTGCTTAACTGCTCGGCCTAGATTCAATAACGGGAGCAAAGAAATAGTTGGAAGATGTGCCCAAATCCCTATTCACTAAAAGAAGCAGGCACAATTTGAGAACAAATTTGTGCCTTTTATCTACCACCACTCAAGAGCAGGCGCAATTATTAAAACATTATTGTTACTTCAATAAATTTAAAAGGTGGCATATTATCATATTGGCATAAAATACAATTAGTTACCAAACTGTACTCCAATTAATAATAAGGAAATTAAAATAACACACGTCTGTCCAGCACAACATTTGTTTCAATTTAAATCGTGGTAAAAAAAAATGGGCTGTGGCTGTGTCATGGACACGGCCGTGTGTTGTACGTGAATACGTTTATGTAACGGGTTATATATATGTTTAAATAAAATATTTTTATTTATGTATTTAGGATAAAAGCAAGTAAACAAATAATGATTGTGTTACAATATAACTTTATTAATTATAGGTCTGTGATACGAAAAGTACGACACAAATGGCATACAAGATACATCGAGATTTCTGGTAAACGTTAAATCTGTCACTACTTTAAACTAATGTTTTATATACAATCGATATTTTTTCATAATATTTTTTTTATTCTAACACCTTATTATATTCACTGTCACTACTTTAAACTAATGTTTTATATACAATCGATAGATTTTGACGACAGCTGACGATTAAAACTCAAACGAACATCTTAGCTTCTCCGAGTCAAAATTTATACTAATTGCAAATCTCGATACGCAGCAAAATAACCTCAAAATGGCGGTGC